>JAUMHE010000046.1:16317923-16340402 GCA_032359235.1 Enteromius mattozi
GTGAGAGTAAGTCCAGGTCTGAAAACAGGGGAAAACACCTATAAAAACCCTGATGCTGGAGTGCCAGCCAGAGAACTAGGCTGACACGTCCAGCTGAACATAACAATTATATGAATTTAAATAAATACATGTAAAAATTATTTTCAAAATATATATTGTATGTGTGTATATTTCTACATACAAAATAAATATACAAAGCACACACAATTATATTATGTAAACAAGCACTTTATTTTGGATGCAATTAATTGCAAAGAATCGTATTATTATTATTATATTTAATCTATATAGCTGTGGTTGTAAAATGGATGTTTATGTACTTCAAAGTAAAATCAATTGTAACCCCAATTTGGAGTTATTTATATGGTAAAGAAATTTCTAAAATCTCTTGGGAATAATCCATAACTCTGCCATTTTATATGAGAACAGCAAGTGTCTCCCTAGGTTGTGAAGAGCGAGGAACAACGTAAAAGTTCTTGTTCTTTCTCACTGTATATTTTAGTCTGTTTTTGAGCTGATTAGGTGGTAAATAAAGGTCTGTTCACGGCGGATGATTAAAATTCATGACTACTTTTCCCGCTGCTGCTCTGTTTGTTTAACTAGGCTTATAAAGCGCACATTAAGCTGAGCTCTCCTGATTACAGGCAAAATTAGCATTACTGTTGAGGGAGAAAGAAAGAGAGAGAGAGAAAAGACAAAAGCACAAACCCAGCGAAACAGCGGTGCGGGTGAAATGGCAGGAGGATTGTGGGAGTGGAGCGGGCTCTGATTATCTGGCTGTTTCCGCTGCCCTTAGATTTGAGCTGTTGAGACGGAAAACCCAGCAGCCCCTGGCCTCCCGTCCCCCTGAAGATTTGAATCTGTGGTACAATGTTTACGCAGGAACCAAATTGTTTCATGAAGATAAAGGCCTTAGCAGGTGAGATTACTGAAATTAGCTTTAATGCAAACTTTGCTTGTGTGTACAAAACGTTTTTGTGCACCGATGCCATCTTTTTAATGCTGTTCAAAGATACTTTGAACAAATATTCCATAGAATTAAATTGTTTTCAGCTAATCTTTCTCTGGCACTCCTTTTGTGTACGCTGAAAGACTCCAACATAAAACCCCCAAATGTTTCTCGTGTATCACAGGTTCTGTCATTTAGATTCATGTCTGACTT
Organism: Enteromius mattozi; assembly: GCA_032359235.1. Classification (NCBI taxonomy): domain Eukaryota; kingdom Metazoa; phylum Chordata; class Actinopteri; order Cypriniformes; family Cyprinidae; genus Enteromius; species Enteromius mattozi. The sequence continues at coordinate 16,319,086 of JAUMHE010000046.1, forward strand.
CATTTAAATGTTTTCAGTCCTTGTAAAAGATTAACTTTGAGCTTGACTTTATGCAGCATTTTTAAATAACCGACTTCTAATGCAGAACTTTTTATAAATATTATACAGCTTCATTTTTATATTAATATTGATAATATAGATAGACAGACAGATAAATAGATTGTAAAAAATCACACTGATCACACATTTTTCAGTAGATATATTTTAATAGTTGTTATAACATGTATTCATTTATATATATATATATATATATATATATATATATATATGTATAGATGTTTATTAGTACATACAGTATAAATCACATATACTGTATGACCATATTCTACATCTCTAATCCTACCGATTACCTGAATTTTACAACAAATTATGCAATTAGGAGAAAGTCAGAGTTAATGGTTTGTTAATAATAATTTTAGAATTGGACCTTGTAATAAAGTGTGAGCAATATTTTTTCTGTGCATGTAAATTATTTAAAATGTACATGTAATGATATAAATACTTATTTTATGTATTATAAAGGAAAGATTCTGTGATTGTGGCTTCAGAAAATGTTCATGTGCATAATGTTTTCAAATGTGTTACAGGTACACTTGGTACGAATACAAACTTCTTGTTCACAATGATGTTGGCTACGCTTCAGTGGAGGTGGCCACAGGGGTCACACTGGCTGGGCAACCCCTCACTCACACCAACATATCCATCCAAGTTCTCAATCATACAGCGATCCTGGTCAGCTGGTCCACCCCAGGTAAAAGTTTAGATTCTCTATATTAAACTTATCCTGGCCCCTGACCGAAAATGCATTTCAGGAAGGAATCTATGTTTAGAGAATTCGTTTTTGAGATTGACCTTTAGTGTCTCCTGTCTCTCTCTATATTTTACCATCCCAGTTCTGCAAGATTTGCAGGGAAGTGTGGAGGACTACATCCTTACGGTTCTGTCTACCCAGCACAGGCAGACTCTTACACTTGACCCCACTGTGACCTCTGTGGTCATCTTTGACCTGCAGCCCAGCACCGAGTACAAACTCTCCTTGACTGTATCCAACGGCGCTCACAACATTACCAGTCCTGAGGTCAGCTGCACTACTACAGATGGAGGTGAGTATATGCCACATAGACGTTTGATACACACATCTATATTGACTGCCAAGCCACAAGGTCCCAGATTTGTTGTATATTGTTAAACCCTCCCTTTTTGATTAAATCATGAACATAACTCAAAGCATTTAATGCATGTAAGTGCATGAACTGGCTGTACCGTTTATAATGTTCTTGTTTGTCCCTTAAAGGAATAGGTCACACAAAAATGAAAATTCTATCATCATTTACTCACCCTCAAGTAGTTTCTAATCTGTATGAATTTCTTTGTTCTGCCATACACAAAGGAAGATAATTTGAAAAAAGTTTGTAACCAGGCTGTTTTGGGTCACCATTGACTTCAATAGTATTTTTTTCCTACTATGGAAGTCAATGGTAACATTAAAATTGTCACTTTTAATCAATTTAATGTATCCAAGCTGAATGAAATAACTAATTTCTTTAAAAAATGACTAAACATTTGAATAGCAGTGTACATTTCATTAATATATTTCAGCTCACCAATGTAAATAATTACTAGTTTTGCCACATTCTAGAGAAAAAAGACAAAGTGTTGTTTTTGCCAATTAGTCTCTTTTAAATTATATATAGGATCTCGTTTTCTGCAACTATGCGAGTAATATAAAAGTTTGCAAAGCGTCTTACATGATATTTAAAATCCTCCAAGTGGTTTCAGCTGAAATACGGAGTTTACTAGACCACAATTTGGATTAAAGGTATTGGCTAATTATGGTTTTCCTGTCAACATTTCAAATATTCCTGTGATTTCTGTCAGCCTGCCTCTCTCATATCATTCCAGCAGCCGCTGCTCACAGAGATAAAAAACGGATGAGAAGAAGAACTGATTGATTGAATATTTTCCCTCTGTACTCTAAAGGCAAACCTCACAAGCTGTGGAAAAATTTGCCTTTACCAAAATTTTGATATCTTGACCTCTGTGCTATGATCAATAGTCATTAAGCTGTCCTCTCACACAGTTAATGTACTGATGCACTGATAGCACAGGAAACAGATGAAAGCTCAGCAATCTCTTCTATACACACACACACAGCGCTGTAAGTTAAATTGTGCCTAACACACTAAAAACTAAACAACTGGCTTTCCATAACATGCTTCAACTTCTCTCGCTCCCAACTATCAGTATAATTAAAAACATTAGAATATCATTTGCTCCTAAATAAAGGTTACAGGTCATTTACCAAAGAGCTAGTAGTGGTAGCTTCATTATTTTACAGCCTAAAGGGCAGCTTATTAAAAGCAGTTGAACTTAAAGATCATTCTGTGCTGCATGATAGTGTATATGTTAAGAACCTGCTAATTAAAACTGGAATGGAGACAAGGTTGTCCATGTGAAGTCTTGCATTAATAATACAGCAGCAGAAATTATATAGAAAGAGATGCTTCAGGAGAGCAATGATATCGGTCACATCCAAGTGTGTCTCATTGCTCTTTTGGTCAGTGATGAGAGTAACAAATGACACTAAGCATTTTTAAATGTCTTAAGTAGTTTGGCTTGCATTCTAAACAGACTTTTCAAGTAGTAAGCAGCTTTTTTCCGTCTTTTTTTTATGTAGCTGCTTAATAATCAAGTCAATAATCAAATGTGCTCTTAGCTCAAAGGTGGCTTTAGGTGGCTGTTGCCAAAACATTTATCTGTCTCTCAAACCTTCAGTAAGATCTGCAGTAAAGGTACAAGCACTTTAACTTTACTAGAAGATATCTCAGATGGGGTCTCTTCACTTGTTGACCTTTGTGTTAGCAGGATATCTCCTGAAGAGAGACTTTTTGAGGCTTTGAGCAGGAAGAGCAGTTATATTCTTTTGAGAGAGTGTAAGTGTCAGGACCCCAGCTCTGTATCGAATTCATTCCCCAGCCCGTCATGTCAGCCAATGGCTTGTTCAAAGCCGCTGCTGAGATATTTGATCTCTCAGCTGTCATTAGCACTACACTCATGTCTTTCAGCTCTCTTTCACAAACTAACTTCACTCGCCTCAGAAAAAAAGCTTTATCAATCATCCCCATTTTACATTCTTTTAGAAGAGCCTTACAAAGTTGTCACAATAGCTGTTTACTAGAGTCACATCAAGCTGAAAAATAGGCTCTCTGGTCTTCTTTTGTAAGTCAGTGTGATTTGTCATGGGAAAGGAAGAGCTTGCAAAAAAAAAAAAAAAACAGAAGGGGAAAAAAGGAAAAGAAGGCAAAAATGGTGCAAGCTGTAGAAAGAATCCCCCAGACTGGCCCAGTTAACCCCCTCTGCCCCCGGTGCAGCACTCCAATCCCTGCGCGCTTCTCCAGGACTGATTCAATTTGCCCACAAACCATCTGCGGGAACCCCCAAAAGCAAAAAGGAAAGTGAAAGAGTCACACTCAGCTTTTTCTCATTCTGCCAGCCGTCCCTGATGCTCCCTGATGTATTGCTGTCAGCATTCCCTGATGTACATATAAAATTACATTATTTATACACATGAGTGCACTCAGGAACACACATGAAACGTGTACTGCTGCATTATTATTGGTTATTGTTGGAACTAACAACTGAGGGACACATATAGATTGCAAATAAAAAGATACATGAATCAAAAAATTGTACCAACCAGTTTTTTATATTATTTATACTCCCGGTTTCACAGACAAGGCTTAAGCATAGTCCTAGACTTAAATGTAAATCTAAGCTGTTTCAACTGAAAGAAACTTGCACTGACTGATGTTTAAACATGTCAGTGCCTTTGTTTCGTCTTAAGATGCACTCTAGAAATTTTTTCTAAGGCATGTTTATAAAAAAAATAATAAATGTCCTAATTGAACTATGGATTAATCCTGGCTTAGGTTAAGCCCTGTCTAAACAGGCCATAATTATATACATTTAAATTATTTATATGTTATATTTGAATGATGAGAAGAGATTCTGGATGATTTCTGAGTTTCTGAGATACTGTAGTTCTCAACACTAAATACTAGGATAGGAGAAAGTATTTTAACATCAGAAAAATTACACAGATCAGCTTTAAGAAAATGCCTCAGTCTTTTTTTGTTTATCCCTTTCTCTCTGTCTCTCTTTCACACTATTTTTCTAAGGCAGAAATAAAAGTGCTGCCCAAAGCCTTTTCAGAGACTATTAAGGGTAGAATATGCTGTGCGTTTATGCTAGCGCTGGCATGATCTTGGTCTGGGGGAAAAAAAGAAAAGAATGAAAAACTGCTTTTCCTCCAGGTCTTTTTCTGTAGATGTTGTTGGTTATTGTATTACTCTTTGTAGAAACTACTGCAGACTTGAGGACCTCGAGCCTTCCCTGAGCCTCTTCTTGGGCAGAGGTTAAAGAGACAGATCTTGAGGATTGAGCTCTTCAAATGCGCTGGGGTCATGTCAATATGACTGTATGTTTTCATGAGGGCTTCAGTCCTCTGAGCTCTTCTGGGTGATTTAGTGTGGCTTTCTCTCTATGTTGCAGAACCCGAAGGGGTCTTTCCTCCAGAGGTGGTGGTCCTAAACAGCACAGCAGTGAGAGTGCTCTGGACAGCTCCTCTTGTTCCAAATGGAGCAGTCACACAGTATTCCATCTATCTAGATGGCCGTCTCTATGAGTCCGCTAGCAATGGAACCGGATCACTGGAAGTGGGAGGACTCTTGCCGTTCACTGTACACAGTATTCAGGTCTGGCCTTCTGTCTAAACACACAAATTCATTGTTTTATTTGGCATATATTAAAAGTCTTGAGGCTGCATTAAAAATCTAGGATCTAAAGGTTTTAGGATTTTTAAATGGATAAGTAAAAAAAACTAATAAAAGTGACTGCATGAAATAAATATTTTGAATATTAAACTAATAATTGTTTCTGCTATAATGCACTAATCATTTGACTTATTTTTTATGCTGATATTTCATTTTTGGTGAGAAGATGTGTTTTACATTTCTCTAGTGTCTCAGAATTTGAATCGTACTATGTTTTGATTTAACCTGCGCTTTGGGTCTGCTGTTGTCTGTGTTTAGGTGGAGGTGTGTACCGTGTATGCATGTGTGAAGAGTAACAGCACTCAGGTGACCACGGTGGAGGACACACCGACTGAAATCACCAAACCTCAGATTCAGGTCCTGAGCTCTAGGTGAGTCAGTCAAGCAGATATAGACCGTGGTGTGAATGTGCTTGTGTTATGGATAATCTATTGGTTAAAGATATTCATCATCCCTTCAAATGCTGGCATAGTGAGCCCAAGCAATCCATCTACCATCTACATCGGGGATACCCAGTCCTGTTCCTGGAGATCTACCTTCCTTCAAAGTTCAGCTCCAACTCTTATCAAATACAGCTCAACCAGTCCATTAAGATCTTCAGGAGAATTTAATAATTACATAAAGGTGTGTTTGATCAGGAACTGAACTTTCCAAGTAGCTCTCTGGGAACAGCATTGGGCACCCCTTATCTACATTGTTCCCGCAATTATTTTATTAAAATACTAGAGGTATCGAAAGATAGGTTAGATATCTATTATCTATCAGCCAATAATTTTTAAAAGGGCTACTTTACAAAAACCCCTGAACTACTGACCCATATTCTATAAATGAATAAAATGGTAATATTAAATATATTAATCATTAAAGTTCATAGTATTAACTAATGTTAACAGAAGAAACGTAACATTTCAAAATGTATTCGTAAAAGTAAATGTTGAAATTAATACACACTAACAATCTTAATTTTACAAATGGACTCTCATTGTAAAGTGTTACCATTTCATTTCAACAGTCATACTTAAAAATTTACACAAAGGACATAGTATTAAAATTGCATACAGATTTTGTATGTATAATCACACACTTTATTTGCTTCTTTTTTAGGACATTTAATGAATATCTAATCAACATAAATTATGGCAGTCACGCAATGGTTAAAAATGTGGCATAGATGAGTTGAAGTTCTGTGTTTAAATAAACAGAAAACAGAAAGAGAAAGTGTAGCTCAATAAATGAAGCATACTTTACTAGAGAGAGAGAAAAATGTTTTGCTACAAAATGCATACCAAAAGGTTGAAGTCATTATGTACATTGACAACGATTTGGGACAAATCTATTGTTATTGAATTTTTGCCAATAGTTCCAGTGACCAACTATTTGTGCCAGCCTCTATAGAATACCTTAAAAACGAGGATAATTCACCAAATTAGTCTTATTTTGTAATACATGTGAAGTGTCTAAATGAATGTTTTATGTGCTGCACAGCTACTAGCCATTTTATTTTCACTGTGTGTCTATGGTTTTGCACTGGAAAATGTTTTGCTGTTGTCTTTGAACATTGAACTTTTGCTAACTGGTGGTTAGTGAACATTCAGATATGACATGTATCCTCAGCAGCTTGCAGCCAGTGTTGACCCGGTACACTTTTACTCAATATAACATGACCTTATACATGCCACAGTGTAAGAACTGTAAAAATAGTTTTTTCGAAGGCACCAGGCCTCTGTGTACCATCACAATAAGCCATAATTCACACATTTCCTACCGTGCTGTCTCCCACCCTCATGTCATATCACCAGTGTGCTGTACTCACTCCCAATAGAATACTAACTACTGATCGATTGGCCTGACATGGCTGGCCGTGGCCTACACATGCCCCAAACAGTTCATTTATTTGCCACGCTAGATTTGCTCGAGTGGAATTTAATCAATAGCTAATTCATTAATTCTGTCTCTGGTGCTATGTGGGGGCTGGGTCCAGGAATCGGCGGCTGGCTTAAGCTTTGATTGAAATATGACAAGTGCTGCAACCGATGGCTTACCCGCTGCTGCCGCCCAATATGAATTCCAGTTATTTCTCTCCATGAGGGATTAACGGTGGACAGCAATGACACCCTTTGTAATATAATACTAATGCATTTGTTATAGCAAAGCTGCTTCCCCATCCCCCACCCCTCCAGAAGGAAAGTAATCATGAATAATATTTTGTGTTGTAAAGGCGCACAGTAATCTCCAAACGATTCTCTGTCTGTACTTTAAAAGAGGAAGCCTTGTCGCATTTCATGAATTCCTAATCAGATACTAAGGTCTGTCAGCTTTAAGTCATCAGAGGCCTTCACTATCAATTAGCTTCCTCATCAGGGAGGGGGCAGAAGAGAGGAGAGAGACCCACGCAAACCGTAATTATGTCATTCTCCACGTCTTACATGTGTGACAAGAGATTTGCACAACACAAAAGAGATGGGCAAAAAGCAAAGGAAGCTAAATCACAGAGCGGTATGGATATTATCATGTGTGGAGAGGAGATGAAAAAGATGATGAAAACAAAAGCACATTTCCATAAGGTTATGGCTACAGTTAAGAAAGAAATAAGGCTCGTTTAATGGCTTTTTTGTTTTTCCTTCCTGTTCTCTGTCTGCAAAGTTCTGCACCATCAGATGCAAATGTTTTGTTTTGTTTTGTTTTGTTTTGTTTTGTTTTGGTTTATTTTGTTTTGTTTTGTTTTGTTTTGTTTTGGTTTGGTTTGGTTTGGTTTGGTTTTTTTTGGTTTTTGTCTTGTCCTTGTTTTCTTTCCTGTCCACTCTTTATCTTTTTTGTTTTGTTTTGTTTTGTTCTTTTCTCTTCCCTGCCCACTCCTTCTGTTCCTTAAGATAACAAGCTGCTCAACCAAATTTGACATTTTGTCTTGTTCTTGTTTTTTTATTTTCCTGTCCACTCTTTCTCTGTTTTGTTTTTTGTTATTTTTTCTTTCCTGCCCACTCTTTCTGTTCCATAAGATAACAGGCTGCTCCACCAAATGTGACATTTTGTTGTCTTGCCTTATCTTGTCTGGGTTTTTTTTTTTTTTTTGGTCTTGTTTTTGTTTTATTTCCTCTCTACTCTTTCTCTTTCTTTTTTTTTTGTTTTGTTCCTTTTTGTTTTGTTCTTTTTTCTTCCCTGCCCACTCTTTCTGTTCCTTTAGATAACAAGCTGATCCACCAAATGTGACATTTTGTTGTTTCGTTTCATTTCGGTTTTTGTCTTGTCCTTGTTTTCTTCCCAGTCCACTCTTTCTGTTCATTTAAATTTAATTTAATTAAATGTTAATTTAAACAAGCTGCTCCACAAAATGTTTTGTTTTTGTTTTAACTTGCTTGCTTCTTACTTATTTACTAATTTATTAATGCAGTATGTCACCACAGTTTTCACACTGTGTGTCATTTAAAAATTATTCATAAAAAACTTACCTTAAAATGCAACATAATATAAGAAAATTACATTTATATAAATGTTGCTATTACTACTAAATATAACTAAATATAACTTTGATACATTATAATGCTTGTAATACAACTTGGGAGTAATATTTTAATGACATAATATAGTCAGCAGTACTGAACAAAAATTGTTCTTTTCTGTGGAAAGCCAGCTCTCCTGCATGATGAGTGGAGAGGAAAATCAATACAAGAAGTACATCGGAAAAAGAAAAGATGACACATATCATAACTCATACTGCACAGCACAATCTATTTGGCTCTAGTATATCAAGTTGTATAAAGCGCTGTATAACAAGGCAATTATAACCATTTTTCTATTATATTACATGCTTCTTTCTCCTTGACAGTGACATAACAAAAACAAAGTATAAACTAAACCAGACTGACAATATAAACAAAGCTATAGGCAGTATTTGTGAAGGTGTAATATCTGTGTTGTGTCTGTGTTCTGTATGTGTTAGATCAGTTAAACTAGAATGGACGTCACCTGGTAAACCCAATGGCATTCTGGGAGGATATGACGTTTGGCGGAGGACTCTGCAGCGGTGCGAGGAGCTGCAGACCCAGCAGGAGTTTGCTCCTCAGGCTCACTGCTCGTATCTGGAGTGCCCTGCAGAACAAGACTTCTGTGGCAAGACCTGTTATAAGCCTGAGACGCAGGTATCTACTCACAAACTGCATTTAAACTCTTACACCTGGATCATTAGTTTTCCTCGTAAAGTGTTCCATGAAGAAACAGTGACGTATTCATTGGAGTGGCTGGTATTTATCTATGAAGTACAGTCCCTGCGATTGTTTTCAGTAAACAGATTAACTTGTCTTCTGCAATTGCTGTCATCCTGGTGTTATTGAAATACAGCCAACTTGGCAAGCAAACACAGGCCATACGTCTCCACCAGCTTAAATCAGACAGTAATACACTAGAGACAAGCACACAAAGAGAACACAACTCAGATAAGGACAAGAGCTCTCAAAGCTGTAAAGCAGTATAATAGAAAAATGAATTTCACAGAGGCAACATGACACACTATTGTGATGATGTGTTAATGGAGCTTGTCTAGAATTCAGCATTATCCATAGTTTAACACCTTGTGAAAGGAGTTTTGTTTGATTCTTTGAGTACCACTAGGAAATATCAGCTATAGTTAGGGATAATTTAATGGGTTATTTTAATTATAAAAAAAGATATAAAAATGATTAAAAAGTAAATAAATACACACACAGTTAAACATGCTGTAAATTCTATACTAGGGAATTTTGAACCTTGTTAACTTGAAGCCCCCATCAGCAAATATGTAATCGATTAAGAAACATAATGTAATTCATTTAGTTAAAATGTTTAATGTCAGCGTGTGTTGGAAATTCACACTATGCTCTAAATGCATGTTATTTGACTAATCAATGCTTTTATTTCACTTTTAATTTTCGTTCAAAGTGTCATGTTGTTGAGCTGCAAATATTACTCTTTTAGTCTCTTAGTCCCTGGCCCTTTCTTACAGTTGACTTCAAGCTTGCATCCAATAAACAATCGATGCATTTTGTTCTTCGATAATCCGTTTTACTTGGATGTACGTTCCGTTTTGTAGAAGTTTTAGTCGCTTAATAGCTCATATCAGTGTACTTTTACTCTGGTTAAAATTGTGTTTTGAGGGCAATAATATACTATATGCACAAGCTACCTTTTTGTACCGCCTTTACATATAGTGGTTGTAATTCTCAGGAGTTTGATAAACCGGGTTCAAGTAGGTTCAAAAGTTCAGCCCTCTCTCAAAGGCACAGCAGAGGAGGTATTTACTGTATGCCATTTTTCTACTGGAAGCTGGGCCAGAAGGTAAGGACAATGTCAGTGGCTCAGGGCAATACAGATTTTTCAGACGCCACAAGAGTATCATCTCAGCGCTGTAGAGAATCTATCCTGCCCTGATTTCTCGCCAAAGTAGGCAGTGGAGTCCGGCTAAATATAGCCCGCCGCTGTGGAGCGAAGAGGTGGGCTGGATTTCTACCTGCGCTCACATGTGCCTCTGCGGGCCCTCAGGGCTGAGGCATTACCACCTCTTAACTTCCTAATTGCCTTGAGGAGTGCAAAACTTGTATGGACAATGTATTTGAATTGCATAGATTTTTTATGTGTTTTATTGTCGCAGGTATGCTGTGCAGGGACTGTTCACAGCCTAAATCATTCTCATCAGTGTTGTGAAGAGCGTTATGTTTCAGCTCTAAAGGATTCTGGGAGTGTGTGTTGTGGAGGTCAGTTTGTGCAGCCTCTGTCTCAACACCAGTGTTGTGGAGGATATCATGTACTTGTCCCACCAGGTATGTACTGCATTCAGCAAGTTAGGCTGCATAATATATAAGTAAAATATAAATATCAATATTTCTTCCTTTTTGAACATAATTTTGTTTTACATTACATATTGTACCGTAGTTGATTGATTGTGTTTGTAGGAGAGGTCTGTTGTCCGGACTCTATGGAACGCCGTGTATCTGTCGGTCTCGGGGACTCCTGCTGTGGTGGGAGTCCTTTCATTTCTGGAGCCGGGCAGATCTGCTGTGGGGGGCGTCTTTATGATGCCTTCAGCTCTCAGTGCTGTGGAGGACAGCTAGTTCCTAGAGAGATGGTGTGCTGTGGGGATGCTGACCAAGGGACGCCCCATAAACATGTATCAGGTCAGTTTGGAGAAGCATGCCTACAATGTAAAGATTGGGGTCAGTAAAATTTCTTATGGTCACCAAGGCTGCATTTACTTAAACAGAAACGCAGTAATATTGTGAAATATGATGACACTTTAAAACAACTGTTTTCTTTTTGAATATATTTTAATTGTAATTTATCCCTGTGGTGCACAGCTGAATTTTCAACAGACACTGCCAGTTTTCAGTGTCACATCCTTCAGAAATAATTTTAATAGGCTCATTTGCTGCTGAGGAAACATTCTTAATATTATAAATGTTAAAAACACTTCTGCTGTTTAATATTTATTAAGAAAACCCTTATACATTTAATTTTTTTTAGGGTTCACTGATTAATATGAAGTTTAAAAGAACATTTGTTAAAAAACAATTTTTTTTTATAGATTGATTTAATGTCATGTTTGACCAAGTTAATGCATCCCTGCTGAATAATAGTGATTGTTTCTTTCTTTCTCGCTTTTAAAAAAATGTAAAATAAAATCGTACTGATCCCAAACCTGTGAACAGTAGTGTATTTTAGAGAAAAGTTTGTTCTGGTTCTCATATTTGATTGGTTATCAGTGGTTTGCTGGTATTTCAAGAGCAATCAGACTTATCTTATTTGCAGTTGCAGTCCATCATAACCTTCGGAAGCGAACCGCTATTGATGACATAAATAATTTGCCTTTCCCACATCACACTTATCATAATACAATCCATTTATCACAGTCCTTTGTCAGGGAGCAGAATCGAATTGTTAGGACCGCCTTAATTTCCTCTCCTCCTGCAAAACAGAAAATGTGGCACTACGTAGTAAACTTTAAATGGGCCAGAGCACGGATGGCCACTTCATTGTGTCTAAGTTTAGCCCTCACTCCTTAGTGACTTTCTAATGACACTGTGGTGGAGTGTCAGAGGAGCTGAACCCTCTTGGGGTCACCCAGGCTCCCCCGCAGTGCCCCGCTAAAGTGGGCACCTGGGCACAGATGGGCTGGATGGGCACTGGCCCTAGTGTCAGCCATCTTTGTCAGGCTGGATGATGGAGCTGAGTCTATCTGAGCGCCAAGCTCACAGCAGGCTCCCAGAATGCAACAGAACTAATGGCCACCATGAGGTCAGTGGCACCAGTGTATTTATCATACAAACACTCTCTAAGTCGTTCGGTGGCTTCACTAGCATCCTGGGATTGGGTCCAGTAATCATTTTCAAGCTTTGGTTAATCACCCTGCCCTTGATATACAGTTTTTCAGATCTGTCCTCCTTTTTTAGGCAACTTAATCATTCGTTTCACTACCTACCTGGAGTTCTTTCAGAAGCTAGCAGAAACGTTTTCCTCTAGATTAAAACACGCCACGCCGAAGTGCTCGCTCACATTACCTCACTTGATTTTCTCTTCCTTTGGTTCATCTTACTGAAATAAGGCAGATGAAGAAGTCATCGCTCATTAAAGAGAGCATCCTGGGGAGAGCATATGTTATGATGGATAGTACCGTTAGGATAACTAAAGGCCATTTGCCTGGTAGCCACACCGCTGGTGCACGGTGCTGGGGGCTCACGCCGCGAGCTCCACGCTGGCTCCTGACTCTGTCAGCCTGCTCTATTATTGAATGAGCTACTTAACCTTGATAAAGACACCCAGACTCCCTCAAGGTTCCGTCTCCTTTAGCGGCAGTGAGTGTCTCTGCAAATATAAGCTAATGGACAGATAACGCCACGTATGTCATAAGCTGATATCCTCTTCTATTGGCTGAGGAGAAAGTAATGTGAGTCGGAGCTGAAATGTGCTATAGACTGTGACAAAATGTATTTGGTGAAAGTCTAATGGGTGCTTAATTAAATTTATTATTACATTTCATAGTTCTTACATTTTTGATGATGATGATATATTATATGTGAGGCCAAGGGTTATAGGGATTTTACCATAGTTAAGCTATTTTAGCGTTGTTTACCATGAAATGGTGTCTAACTTCCCTTAATTATGGTAAAATCACTTAAATGCATGACCTTACATGTCTAACTGTTTGTATTAAATGCCAACAACTGCAAAAGACATGATGTGTGAAGAAATTAATACTTTTAATTAAGCAAGGACACATCCAATCAATTAAAAGCAGAAAAAAGCCATATTATGTATCTTATAATATTACAAAAACAGTTTACAGTATAAGGTTGCATGGATATATTTGTAGCAACAGCCATCAATATGGATCAAAATTGCTGATTTTTCTTTTATGCTATAATCAGGATATTAAGTAAAGATCAAGTTCCATGAAGATATTTTGTAATTAATTAAATCAACTTAACTTTAAAAACAGTTTTCTCAATATTTTGATTTATTTCTTTTTATTTTGCCCCCTTCAGATTCCAGATTTTCAAATAGTTGTTTCTCACCCAAATATTGTCCTATACTAACAAACCATACATCGATGGAAAGCTTATTTATTCAGATTTCAGGAGATATATCAATTTCAATATGACTGGTTTTGTGGTCTAGGGTCACATATTACAAATCATTTCACTTTCAAATAAATGCTATTGTAATGAACTGTGTATTAATTAAAGAATACAAAATATGTAGCAGTTTTGTTTTTGTGTTGTTGTTGTTGTTGTTGTTTTTCAAAAATCTTGCACTATTTATTTATTTTTCAACATTGATTATAATTAGAAATGTTTTTAAAATCAACAAATCAAACTGGTTTTTAAAGGATAATGACACTGAAAACTAAAGTAATGATGCTGAAAATTTAGCTTTGCCATGCATCACAGGAATACATTTTAAAATATATTAAAGTATAAAACATTTATTTTAGTTTGTACTTTTTGATCAAATAAATGCAACTTTAGTGAGCTTAGGAGACAACAAATAAATGAATAAATACCAACCACTTTCATTTCATTTCAGTTAATTAGAATAGCATTTTCATTTAAATTCTATTCACAGTTGCATATTACACATAATGCCTTGAAATTTTAGTGCATTTAGTATCTATTAAATGGATTCATAGATGCAACATATATTCGGGCCTGTCTTCAAGAGTGGGCTGTCAGAGAGAGATGTGTCTGTTTTTCTATTTGTGTTTCTGAACTCTGTTGTTCAGAACTGCTGTGACATTGTGTTTAAGCTGCACGTGCTCCTCCAGATTGTAGAAATAGAATCACAGGCGGTTTTCTGAGGATGTCCCACTGAGATCCAGCTGATGGCCGATGGAAATGTGATTACCGGGTCCCCAAAGTGCGATCTGTCACACATTACACTCTAGCCTGTCAGGACTCGCAGCGCTCCGGCGCAGCGGAGATGGAATTGTTAGAGACAGCCATCAGCTGTTTGAAAAGCTGCCTGTGAACCAATCCCTTAACCAGTCTCAAAAGAACTGCTATTAGTCAAATTACAAAAAGAAAATTAACAGTGTCACCTTTTGGGCATGGTGTATAAATCACTAAAGAAACAATCGATCGGTCAATAAGCCAGATAATAAATCAATTACAACAACATTATGTGCCAAATGAAGTCTCTAGTATTTTGCTTTTTGATGGATGATTACAGAGTTTTGTTTGACAATAAACACTTTTTTTTTACCAAATTGTATATGTTTAATTATAAAAAAAATATTTCATTATAATAAAATGTTAGATATTATAAATATTTGTTGTTGGTGGTGTATTACATAGTGCTTGAAAGTTATTTAATTTTTTTTGTTTGTTTGTTTAGATTTTGTTTGTTTAATAAAAGTAAATTTAATGGATTTAATATAGATTTAAATGTGAATTTGAAATAAATTTAATGTGAGTTAAATTTTTGAATGAAACAACTAAATTTAATGAAACTTTCCAACACAGTTTTGAAACTCTAATTATCACAAACAAATATAAAACACATAACAGTCATCACAATATTAAAAAGGTTGCTTAATTATAACCCAAATTATATCCTAAATTTCACATCAGTTACAGAAACAAAGACATCTCTTTGAAGGTGAACTGTGAAACATTTCATCATCCTCTATGACAAGTTACGAAAGCCTTTAAACTGTCGAAATCAAATCCAGTCTTCTGAATTTTTCCATTTGAGACATGAGAAACAGTTTAGACAATAGCCTTGAGTAATACAGGGTATTACTGCGAATGTCCCGCTGTCCTGTTTAAAGTTTAGATTTGGATTACAGGGTTTTCTGCATCTGGAGGCTTTGGTGTCATACGGAGAGCTCTTTTAATATCTGCTTATGTACAGAGCTTTGCTTAAAAGCACAGTGCCTGTATCGCAGTCAAGGTTAAATCTGAATATTTTACACCATTTAAGTGTTAAAACCTTTAGAGCTGTGTATGTGTGAGTGAGAGAGAGAAGGATCATAAGAGTGGGTGTGGAAATGGCTGTGATGATGTCAAAAAAGTGCAATAATTAAATATGTTCTCAAGGACACAATGACCATTTGCGAGTGGAAATGATCCTGGTGGCTGAACACGTCAGTGTCTGCGTTGTATTTGTTACTGCACGAGCGCTTCATCATGGCTCATATGTCCTCGTATTGTTCTGCCAAAGCTGTCTTGCAAATGACAAGACGTGAATGCCAGAGAGGGAATCATTCTGAACACACACGTCTGGATCTTTTTTGCTGAGACGGATTGGAGATCATACAGATTAAGACCATTTTCTTTCAACGCAGTTATGATGATAGCTTTTCTTACTTTAATCATGGCTAATAATCTCAGTTAATATCCTTGAGCAATTAAAGCATTTTGCATGGCTCAACTACTAATCACAAAGTACAGACTCCTAATGCTTTGTACATGTTTGGTTTAGGAATAGTGGTGTCAGTTCACCGATGGTGATGTTTCTGATGTTTTAGTGTTGTTTTAATAACAGGACTGTAAATAGTATGTTTATGTTTTTTGTTAATGTTAATGTATGTTAACTGTAAATGTTAGATAAAGATTTATACTTGACGTTAATGAATAGAATATTGAGTGAATAATCTTCACCCAATCTTCTTTTTCTGATTATGTAAGTAATGTTTATTTAAATATGAAAATGTGACTAGGACTGTTTTTGCATTTAAAAAAAAAAAATTGAGACGCTGGGAAGTGGAATGAAAAACGCAAGGTCTTAGGCTTTTTTTTTTAAGTTGAACTTTTAAACTGAGAATCTTGTGCTTTAGAACGCTGTGTCATAAAAAAGACTTGAGTATGGTTCATATAGTGCATGTTTAAATAGCAAAACAATGGAAAGGTTGTGCAGTGGAATGCAAATATGCAGTCTTTGTGAACGGCTACTTACGGTTTAATCTCATAATTTTCTTTTATTCCAAAAATAGACGTTCGGGTTTGGATTAAGGTCAGGATGAGGTCCTCAAAAAAAAAAAAAAAAAACTTTTAGCAACCCAGTGATATTTAAAAGTACCATTTGTTGCGTTTCCATCATGTGCATTGAAAGTTTTATGTTCAAACTTAAATCTCCCCCTTTTGTTCCTCCTTTCAGATTCCCCAAAGAGCAGTGAAAATATTACTGCTGCCCAAGCACTTTCTGTCACATGCAACCACGGCCAATAGATGAAACCAAGAAAGTCAGTTTAATGTGCTGTCCTTTCACCTCTCCCTCAGGAATGCCTGGAATAAATAAATGAATAAAACAGCGAGGGAACAATGTTTTTAAAGCGACCATTTGATAGCTTTGAAACATTCCTTTTTTCTGTTCTCCCAGTGGCTAAAGTATATTTTATACACTTATACCAGGATTATTCACATTCAACTGACAAATGAGTTAAAGATGCCTACTAATGATAATTCAAAAGAAAAAAAAAAAGCACTTTTTTTTGAAGATTGTAATGTCCACTATGTAAAGACCAAGCATTATGAAGTTCTTTTGCTCCGTGAGTATGGCTATGAATGTGCTCAGGCATTATTTTTTTTTAAAAAGTGCTTTTGTTTTTTCAAAGTTTTAGTTTTACTAACCAAAAGCTTGTGTAAGCCACAGCACACATTTTTATCAGTTGCTCAATGCATGCTAAATATTTACTTATCATTAAGTGAATGAACTTTAATTCACACAGCCTAAGCACCTTATGCTCGCCTGCGTTCACTCGCACTCTAATGAATGTATGCAAATCCATCATAAATCTGAAGATTAGCTAAATCATTTTGCGGTGCTTGAAAAAACAAAGCATGAGCTAAAAGGGTGCTGCTGTTTTTGCGCCAGATTTAGAGGGGCTAGTGGCTTTCCCTCCGGTTCTTATTCATAGCGCGACAAAGGTGGATATGAAGGAAAATGAATTGGTTTAGCTGACAGGCCAAGGTCAAGTGCGGAAAACAAAATAGAGGGACATCCCCAGCCAAGAGGTCAGGGTGTCAAAGTTCACTGGTCTTTAAATGAAATATCATGAAAAATGCAGCGGGGCAGGGATGGGACGAGCTATTTTGGAAAAATTGTTGAGCTGTTTATTTGCAAGTCATTGGAGCTGAAGTAATGCACCCTGGGAATTGCCACCAAACGCAGCGCTGCAACATCTGCTGTCCCTAAGTGAGTTAGAGCACGTCAGACATCTTTATGTCACTGCAGAGCCATGATGGATGCGGCCCCTAGAAAACGTTGCATAAAAATCTGCTGCGCCGTTTTGGCCGTTAAGTGAAATTACTATTTAAATTAATGGCGCTGTCACAGTTTATCTGTGCAAAGAATGAACGCTGATTAGGGTATTAAACAATTAGCAATTTATCATACTGGGGGTTGATGGTAATTATAGTAGTGATGGTTTACCCAAGGAAATAAACCAGGAGTCACTTCCTGTTAGAAGAATATTAAACTGCATTCCAGAGAATTCTGTTCCTTTTTCTCTCTGCCATGATCTTAATGCTAACGAGTCACAATTCAAATAGAGCATGAGAAAAAAAAATAAAAAATTCGCTTTCTTGGTCCTTAAAGGAATAGTTCACCCAAAAATGAACATTCTGTCATCATTTACTCACCCTAAAGTAGTTCCAAATCTGTATTAAAATAATTTGAAGAAAGTTTGTAAACAGGCTGTTTTGGCTCACCTTTGACTTCCATAGTATTTTTTTCCGTACTATTTGAGAGTGAGTAAAGGATTTCAATTTTCATAAATTTTCATTTTTCTGTAATCCAGTTGATGGTATATGCCTGAAAATACAATTTTATAGTTTACATATTAATGCATCCTTTTTCTTAAAATGTAATTTTTTTTTTTCAAAAAATATTAATTGTAATATTTTAAAATATATATAAAATGTAATTTATTCCTGTGGTGACAAAGTGGGAAAAATAGAACAATTTACATAAAGTTTAAAGAAGCAGCATATATTTGAAAATAGAAATCATAATATTCTTAATGTTTTCACTGCCACTTTTGATCAATTAAAAAAAATAAAAAATTAATAAATAAATATATATATATATATATATATATATATTTTTTTTTTTTTTTTTTTTTTCATGTGAGACTGAAGACTGAAAGTATAACTTTTCAATCACATACATAAATTGTATTTTAAATTATCTTCAAAGTTATTTTACATTGTAAAAACATCTATACATAGGAGTATGTTTTTTATTTAAAAATATGACTTGCCATTTCTTTGTAATGAATTATTACATTTATTCGCAATTTCTAAATGAACATTTTTGCACATAAATAACCTTACAGTGTGTGTGCATTATGAGAAATCTGCCAAATGTGATAAACTAGGCATTTAACTGATGTTTGCATGCTTTAAAACACTGTTTGACCTATGCTCAGGTTAGTATATAATTATAATACTGCATCAAACAGACTTTTAAAGCTTTTAGTGGGCTTTGCTACAGTGGAGTAATGGACTAATTTTGCTAATGGCTTTCTTGGTTAAAAACCTTTACCTTGAGGTTGTGAAACAACAAATAAGCTAAACACATTAAATAAATGATAACAGTTTATTGCACATAAAGAGAAGCATACAAATGGGAAGCGGAATGCACAACATGTGCCTGGACTATTTTATTTCTCAAATTTATATGAATGAATAAGAGAAATAAGTTTCCTTTTTTCCTCATCGTAGCTTATTTTAACCCCTATTTTGTCTTAAGGCTATTTTACCCAGGAAGAATGTTATTTTTCTTTTTTGAAAATACTGGTTAATGTTTTTGCATTGGGCTAAAAACCTGACTTATAACAACTTTCCAAAAGCTTTCTGATCATTTTTGTACTTGTTTTCTTTCAAGTAGCACGGGTTTTGTACGTATTTTTGAAAATTTTCACCAAAAAAATAAAACAGGTGCATGAGCTCAGATAAATGAGGTGTATGTCTAATCAGTTCCTAAAAGAAGTACTAAACCAGTGCTAGTTGAAAGAAAATAAGTTGACAAAAAGACTGCATCCAAGAATTGGTGATAATACAGCACAACAATGATAATAATAAAAAAGCTGGTCATTTTTGAACACCAAATTAAGGATTTTCAGAAAAGCACCGTTGATGTATTTTTTATTTTTTATTTTATGTTGTTTTTAATGAGTATACAATGCCTATAAAGGAATGATAAAACCACTGTTTAAAATAGTTTTGTTACTCCACAGGACACAGGACTATTCACAAGGTCCATTAATTGCCCTATACAGAAAAACTGACATCGAAGAGACAGCCAAGGTCATTTGTACAGTGCATACAAAGACTATATATGCAAAATAAATGCAACCTAGAATATCTAAGATCTGAATAATTCAAAGTTTGTCTTCTTAACTTAGAACATGAATGAGCTATAACCATTGAAATCACCCTAAATTTTGAACCCGCAGGGAAAGATTTTCCTGAAGAGGGATCTAACCTACTTTCCACCAGTTGCGTATTCGTCTTCCCTTTTTTAATGTGGATGAACGGCGGCTTTCCTCTTTTTCATGGTGTGCGGTTTGATCCTCACAGGCTGTCTCAGCTGAAGTCACAGAGGGAGAGTGTATGCCGGAACAGATTGTTGAAGTTTCACTCCCGTCTTCTCATCTATCTCTGAAGCAGCTAACAAATCACTTGCTTCTTCAACACGCTTTGGTCTCAGGGACAGCCTGTCGATCTGCATTTCCTACCTATCTCTTTATCTTATTCCCAGCCCAGCGGTGTTCTAACTGCCCTCTTTCAAATATGCTCAAACACAGAAGAGCAGATCCCAACGCTGTTTCACACCAACATGATAACAAAAGACATTTTCATGTGTGTGAATTCACAGTCGTTCACTGTAAAGAAGACGAGGGCTGTCAACTGTGATTCATTTCAAGATTTATTGTGTGTTTTCTTTTTTAATCTTAATCGCGGAAATCAGCATACAAATTATCCGTTGTGGGACTTCACTGTCATTTGTTGTAAAGAAGACTAGAGCTGTCAACAAGGACTCATTTCACAATTTCTTGTGTTTTTTCTTTTAGTGTTAATCAACATACATATTATTGCAGGTGCAAAACCATGTCTGTTAATAAAATAAATAAATAAAAGGCGTATGTCTAATCAGTTTCTAAAAGAAGAACAAAACCAGATGAAAGAAAATAAGTTGACAAAAAGACTAAATCCAAAATTTGGTGATAAAATTAGGAATAATTAGGGGGGAAAAAGGCAAGTAATTAAGCTTTTTTAGGCAAGCTATTTTTGTGTAATTAAAATATTATATTATTTTAATGTGTTTTTAATAATTCTTTTTACTTTCAACCGTTTACACATTTTTAAATTAGATTATTGTGTATATGTCCATATAGTTTTCATTATTTTATTTTATTTTATTCTATTCTTCCTATAGTCTTTGTTTTATTGTAGTAGGTCAAGATAAACTAAATTAATTTTATTCTAAAGTAAAACAAAAAAAGTTTTCATTCTCTTAACTGTCACCGTCCCGTTAACGGGACACCTAAGTTTATTTCACTATATTACTATTATATCGTAATGTAATCATGACAAACTATATGCCGTTGGAAAGGTCTAAGACTCCTGAATAGATATTTGACCATTGTTTTATGATAGCAATGACATAATAACAGTAATAGAGCAATTTATGACAAGAGTGCACCTCAAAAAAAAAAACTACACCATAACAGCACTTGTAACCTTTTCAGTTGTAAGTCAATACACACACTTTTTTTTTTCACACTAAAGGTTCATAAGACATCCATTCTAGTATTTCTCTAGAAATATGGATAAAATATTATTGTACGCATACATAAGTTCTATCTGTATATTCATATTTCATATATACAGTCTTGAATGAGAATTATAATGTTGATTTTGTAATAAAATTAAATTTTTTGAATGGTTATTCAATAACATACTAATTGCTGTGTTGGTGGAGTCTTTGAGTCTGCCTTCACAAAGTTATGTCCAAAAT
>JAUMHE010000046.1:16370329-16380637 GCA_032359235.1 Enteromius mattozi
AAAGAATGGCATCTACGCTAATATTAGTCTGTCTCTCTCTTATTCTGTTCCTCAGCCCGTATCCAGATCAGATGGTGGATCAGCATCAAGTGATGATGTCTACAACCCTGATCTTCACTGGAGACCAGAACACAGCCTGGTTTCTCCCAAGGTTTTTTTTTCCTCCATTTTAGTTTTAGTTCCTTGCTGCTGTCACCTCTGTCTTGCTTAGATGGGTACACTTAATTTCTAGCAATTGTCGTCGATTTGATTACAAAGATCCTACTTTGATTTTGTTTAATCTTCTCATTCTACATTACTGACACTCTATTCTACAATCTGATAATGTTCAGTGCTTTGACACAATCTGTATTGTTAAAAGCACTATATAAATAAATGCGATTAATTGATTGATTGGCAACAGAACCCCAGCAACACAAACCTGTTTCTTAATTTGAAACCATATTACTCATTAAAACATGCAGAAACTAAGAAATACATTAAAGGAAAAATTACTGGAAAATTGTAAATAATAAAAAAAAAATGACCATAAAGAATAGTTTGAAAGCACAAGTAAATATATGGTTTCTCCAATTTAAATTTGAAAAAAAAAAAAATGCCTTTTAACTTGGAATAAATAAAATATTGACATTTATTGTTTTAGCCACATTGCTCAGCTCCAGCTTAGTGTAATTTTTAAATGAAAGTCTGAAGTTTGTGTTTTAAAACTCAATGTGTGCTTAGTTTACTTCATTTACTTATTTGCATAATTTCCAACTGTTTTGTGGACAGATGTTTACAGCATTTCACTAGTAAAAGCCTGAGGATTTAAAAGTTTAAAACATCAGTATTATTGTCACTTGTAGAGTAAAACAAAATAATTGTATTGCACATGGCAGTGAGAATTAACAACAGTAATATCTGTCTTCAGTTTTTATTTGTTCAGCTCATGTCTTGTGATTTTAACTGACTTCAGAGGGCCATGAATGTGTGAATGTTTTGTCAAATTATTAAACCATTCATTTAAAGACTTACAGACCTACAGTCATACTCTAATGATGAGAGAGTGTCTGTAGTGTTCATGTAGATGTTCAGCAGCTCAGATGATTGATCTACTCACCATCATAACACACAAAGGGATACTGGTCTCTACAGTGCTCATCTGTCCATCGTCTTCCATGATTGCTATTAATTGCTGTGCAGATGCTGTTTCCGCCATCTCCGAGATTGGGATCAGTCTGTGTCCAGTGTGAGAATATAGCTGTGCTGTTATCAGACCAAACCCATGATCTGTACAGACCGATCCAGGCTTGTTTAGGTGAAGTTAAGGTCTGGTTTATGATGCTCTTAATCTGATCATCCTCACTCTGGTTCCTCACACTGACCAGATCTGTGTGATACTGTCTGCAGTGTTTCTGAGCGTCTGTCCAGTTCTTTTCCTCCTGTACAAGGACCAATCCTGTACTGACTTTAGAAGAAAAAGACATTTGTTTCAAATTGATTTAGAGAATTAAATACATGTTCTTCCTCTTCTCATTTACCAAGAACAAGAAGACAAAATCCACGTGTGGTTCATTATTTAAAACTGAAAGCGTTTCATGATGATAATAATTAAGTCCTTTAGAACATTTTTGTTTTGATCACATAATCATCACATTTATTTCTGTACCATTTTTAAATAAATTTAGTGTCAGTGTTGCAAAGTTCATCAGTTACTCAGAAACCATTTCAGTTCAGCTATAAGAAGTTCTACAGAAGACAATGATGTCAGTTTGATTAATTAATAATTAATGTAAAGTTAATTAAACATGAAACATAGAGCTGATCTCACCATTATAGCAGATGAAAGGCATTACAGTACTACACTTTATATCATGCCATTGTTTATCATCGTTCATATAAATACAGTCTCCATCTCCATTCGGTTGATTTGGTCCCCAGTTCCTATACTGAGACTCATCTCCTCTGTAGAAGTCAGGGTCACTCAGAGACCAGATCCATGTGCCCTTCAGCCCAATCCAGACACGGCCAGAGTCATTGTTTAAGAGCTGTTCTATCTGCTTCTGTTCATTCATGTCATTGATAGAGACCAGATCTGTGTGTTTCTCTCTGCAGTATCTCTGAGCTTCAGTCCAGTTCATCTCCTGATTCACAAAGTGATACTGGCGCGGAGATGAACTGACCACGGCTGAGGAGAGACACATTCACACAGATCTCAGACTCATTATATACACACTGTGTTCAGAGGCGAACCGAGATGAAGTGAGGGCCCCAGGCAAAATTAATAGATGAGGCCCTTCTAAAAGATTATTTTGTTAATATATCTTTGTCACCTAGATATATATTTATAGATCATACAAAAAGTAGTCAAAACACATAATATAACATAAATAGTTTATTTTTCAAAAAAAACAAAGTGCTTATTCTTTAACAAAATTGTAATCTTCATCTTTATGGCAGAAGATACAGTGCAATGCAATCTTGATGATACAGAACAATCTTCATATTTACTGAATGCAGAAATATATGATTAGCATTTTTATTTAATCTTTTTTATTTAATTTACAGTTTGTTAACTATTAGTTCATTGTTAGTTGACAACTAATTATGCATAGGTGGGTAGTAACGAGTTACATTTACTGAATACATTTTTGGGGTAACTAATACTTTTAGAGTATATTTAAAGATGGGTACTTTTACTCTTACTCTAGTAATTTTTTTAGTTTTGCTGCCTAATATTTTTTGGAAGATGTGTCATTTTGTTCAGGATTCCTTTAGGAATAGAAAGCTTAAAAGAACAGTACTGATAGTAAATCAACATATTGGAAGGATTTCTGAAGGATCATGTGGCTCTGAAGACTGAGGTAAAGGCTGATGAAAATTCTGATTTTCTTCACTGAAATATATAAGCTATGCTAAAAGTGTTATTACCAGATCCAGTCTGAATGGATTCAAAAAGGGAAAAATCTCAACTTTTTAACTCTGGGGAAGATGGAGAATGAGCCTATTTTCAAAAATAATGGAGAGTTCCTTTAATGTGGCACTGACTGATAGAAGCTACATCTCGCTCTGTCTTCTCCGACAGCGAGTTTGACACACATCCGTCTCCTGTCAATTACACATATATACACACACACACAGAGCATTCAAACACATTTGAACACTGTCAGCACAGCACTAACTACCAACACTAGTACTAGTCAAACACTCACTCACCTGTGAGCAGAAGAGACATCAAT
Source organism: Enteromius mattozi (assembly GCA_032359235.1). Lineage (NCBI taxonomy): Eukaryota > Metazoa > Chordata > Actinopteri > Cypriniformes > Cyprinidae > Enteromius > Enteromius mattozi. Next base: position 16,373,548 of record JAUMHE010000046.1, read on the forward strand.
GTGATTCTCTCCATTTCTGAGGAAAAACACAAATTAGTCTTCTTTTTAGATTCTACATCAGTTATAAATACACACATGAAGCTCCTGAAGCTGATGTGTGTCCTGATTCAGTGTGAAAATGCACAGAAAAAAACCCCAACATAAAACATACAGTAAAAGCAGCTGTGGTTGCCAGAACTTTTAAGGAAAAAAAATCAATAGCAATAATTAAGGTTTTATAAAGTTGCATTTACAGTAAAATATTTTACTGTATATTATTTGTAAAAGCTGATATAATGCTAATGTGTCTTCTGAAATACTTCGATCTTTAAACCACCTTAAAAGCACACACTCTGATATAGTTAAAAAGTGCATAATGAATCATAATGAAAACCACAAAATTAATCTACTATACGAAGAAAACAATGAAACAAGTATTATACAAATACATGAAATGTAAATTTCTTATAGTTATATACAGTATGATGTAGTTATCAGATTTTTACTATATGATTTTAGTGTTTTACAGTTAAAAATTATGATAATGTTTGATTGTGCATTGTTTTATGCTGCACATATCGCCATTTAAAATCAAGTTAAATTCACACAGACATTGAGTTGTTGAAAGAAGGTTTTGCTCATGTAGTAGCGCACATTTGGGAAATTAAGTGTGAGGAAAACTTTATGGAGTTATTATCAGCACCACATTTGGATCAATCTCTGGATATTAAATTCAGTTGTTTTTGTTTATTTTCTCTGTACTTTTCTCTATAAAAGCCCAGCTACTAACAGATAAAATGTATAAAAGCCACACATTCAGTAGTTAAACAGTGATCAGCTGAGTATAATGTAATATAAACACAGCTAAATCAATCGTATTAGTTAAGACTCAGAGTCTCTTACCTGTAGATGTTGTGATTCAGGTGTGTTTGTGTTTCTTCTTTTCTCAGGACAGACTGATATCACTGATCATCTCTTTCTGTTCCTCCCTTCTTTACTTTTCCTGGAGAGAAAAACTCCCTTCTGTGGTTGATTTGTTTCCTTCTTTTTTTGCCCAAAGGCAAGCGCACTGAACAAGAGAGAGTGTGTTCATCTGTTCACTGTCGTGTGTGTTTACACTGGCGGGAAAAAAACAAAATACACACTTTATACTTTTACACTTTTATTATTTGTCTTTAGATTTCAATTGTGATCCTCAAAAGTTTTTTTTTTCCTCCAGTTCTTTATCTGATGTTCAGATCTATTTTTTTGGAAATGTAAGCAGATTAGCGCATATTTAATTAGAAAATTATTTTTCATTTTTAAAGCTGACCATATGGTTATGCCTGTTAGTTAATATGTTTACCTTATTCACTAGTTGGGTCTTGTCAGTCATCATCAGTTTATGATCAGTGTATCTCTTAAACAACAGTGAGATGAAAAATAAAATGCTTTTACTGAGGTTTCCCTGCTTCTCAGACGTTTGTCCTTCAGCTCCACATTCATTGTACAGCTCCGGACTGGATTGCTGACTCCTATCCTCTTTTTTTTTTTTCTCCAGGGAAATATCTGAATTAAAGTCAATACTTTGATGAGAATGCTGAGGTCTTAAAGAAGATTTGTAAATTATATTTGTGAAGTAATTGTTTAATGAATACTAATATTATTCCTGTAATTATTTCTAGCATTGTGTGACATTCTCGAATTTTGTTTTCAATATGAATTTACATACTGCTATGTATTTTTTCCCCCAGCTGATAGTCCTGAATGTCCCAGTGTTCCTCAGGGATGAATAATCAGATATGGGACATAATTTGAATGTAGGCCGTGTTATTATAAATAAGGAAAAACAAACAATCTAACCAGAAATCCAGGAGCAGTTTAGTTTAGTAACTTTCTTGTCTACAAGTGTAAATTTGTCTTTGGCTTTACTACACGTCGTCTTTGTGGTTGTCCTACAATTGCACTAGCAAATGTTACCTACTCAATCCAGTTTGAGCTTTCCTTTAACTGCCAGTAGTCTATACCACATACCACTATTAACAGTCATGTTAATAACTTATAACACTCTCAACAAGATTCTTATAAACCATCTGTAAAATATGTTGACTCACTCCAAAATGGCGTAACCTCTTAATAAGATGTAGTCTCTGCATTGCTTTTCTTTAAAAACATGCTCAACATTACCAGCGAATGTCAGATTCCTATCAATACATTTGTAAAACCTGGAGTCCATTAAGTATCACAGGTTCTAACCCTTCAATAAAATCAAATTTCCTCCTACTAATGACCAATTCCTTGGTTTTGTTCACATTTATCTCCAATGCACTCAGTTTACACCAGTTTTGAAGCAAATCTATGTGACTATAATACAACATGTCTCCCTCTGTACCAGCTTTACTCAACTGGCCAAAAAATGCCATATCGGCCGCAGATTTAAAGAAATTTAAATATGTTCAGCTACAAAATCACATAAGGTTATGACAGCGTCGTCAGTGCTCCTCTTTCCTCTGTAAGCAAACTGGAAGGGGCCCAAATCTTCAACTACACGGGTCCAAAAATGCTTGTTAATACTTGTTCCATACATTTACTCAGATAGATGTTAGAGCTATTGGTCTAAATTCTTTCAGTTGTTTGGCATTAGGTATTTTAGGTACTGAGACAATCTTTGTTTCTTTCCATGAATTTGGAACCACTCTAATTTAGCAGGAGCTGGAACAAACGGGGAAGGACACTAGTTAATTGGTGTTTTAACACACGACCCTTTAGCTCATCTGGGAAAGGTACTTTATTTGACTTAATGCTAGCAAGACTGGGTGCCATTTCATGATTCATTTCATTTCCAGCTTCACGACACACACTAGAAGCTCTCCAACACTGCTCTGAAGGAGAGAGAGAGAAGAGAGAAAAATAGAGAGAGAGAGCATGCAATACACACGAACAGTGCAATTAACAAAACAATACATGCCTCTGCAAGTAAGTAAATGTAAATAAATGCAAATAATAACTTAGGGATGTAACACCTCCACCCTTATTTCAAAACCAGGTTTGTAATAAATCTCAACATTCCATTCAAGTTATCATAATAGATGCAATTCAGTTATCTCCAACATAAGCTCTGGACAGTGCATCAGCTATCATGTTTTCTGCACCCCTTTAGCATATGTCCAAATCAAACTCCTGTAAAATCAGTGCCCACCTCATTAAACGTTGGTTGGAATTTGACATACGTGACAGAAATGTTAAAGGATTATGAGCCGTTGTACCTGAATTGATTCTGTTGCATGCAGAAGGTATTTAGCGCCTCTCCATTAGGGGGCGCTGATGTATTATTTTGACTATTTATCCAGGTAGATAGTATAAAGAAGTCAGCTTGTGCTGGGGAAAGGAAGCAAGGGTTTCCTCATGCTCTCTTTGCAGAAGCTTGTGGTCCTGGTGGAGTATTTGTGTCCCTGTGTCAATCAATGGACCTTTTATGACTAGTGGACTTTTGTAGTTGTGAAACGCAGTCATGTGGAGCAGTACCCAGTGTGGTCTCTGTTGAGGTGATTGTTTTACGTATTAAGCATATGCTGATACGTAATGGACACTCAAGTGTGCTTAAGAGGAATTTAGTGGATCTCAGATTTGGATTACCATTGTTTTTCTTTGATTGCCTTCAAATCATTTGTTCACTGGGAACTCTGTCACTTGAACGGACTTCATCAAGCGATAATCATTATCCTCATCTACATCTACATCTACTTCCAGAAAGTTATTTTCATGTCATACTAACTCGCCATGGCTAACCTAAGGACTTAAGACTCTTAAAACCCACTGACTTGCATTCCTTGGTTGTTATTGTTGTGTTTTTTTTTTTTTTTTGTTTTTTTTTTGCTTTGCTTATTTTCAAAATGGACTTTCCTCCTGTTTATTCTAAGTCTTGTAAATACAGCTTGGTGTGAGGTAAAAAGATATATTAATTCTTTCTGCATTTCTTGCTATAATTTTGGTAAACTTTTCAGAGAAATAACTTACAGGATGTTCAATGCCAGCACCGGCGCCACAAGCATCTGTCCCTTCATCCTTCCCTCCTGGGCATATGACCCGGGTCACAAAAAAAGATTGACTTGAGTATCAACAACTATACAAAGTTACTATACTTATATCATGCATCTACTGTATCTAAAGAATTCATAATCATAACCCCTTCATGTTTGTTGTTATTTTAAAGGTCTCAGTGGGATTGGTAAATTGGTCTCAATTTTCACGGTAGTCACAGTATTATGAGAAAGACTGAAAACTTATGTAGAGTTGTGTTCTGCTGAGGAGGGGGTGTGTCCTATGTTTTTGCAACTGATCTTCAGATTTCTTTGTTGTCTGGTCCGAGTATTTAAAGGAAAGTGGCAAATCAGTCAGGGTGATTCTGGAGCCAGAATAAGCCTGTAGTGTGGTGTATGCTTTTACACTCTGCACTATGTATTTTCTCCAGTCATAATCATGGCCTTGAGCATTAAAAGACTTTATAAAACGGTTAGTTCCAATCCTGGATTCTGATTGGTCAGCAGGTGTGTTTTATTCACAATACAGCAGGGCAATGACCGCTTCACCCAACGGTTCTGTGTGTCACTGAGTAGCACCCTTAGCAACCACCCTTAGCAACATAAACAATCAATAATACAGCATGAAACTGTTCTGTGTATTATGTATTTTGATTATTTATTTAATGAACTATGAGTGACCCCTGCTGGCGTTATGTTGCATGTTTCATCTTTAATTTGGAGACCACGCCCCTCCCAGTCTAAAGTTTCTCATGTGGATGTGTGTGTCTGTTTGAAAACATGTGAAGGAGATATTACTATAACATAATATAACATAATCAGTTACTATTGTGACAAATGAGAACATACTTAGAAACCATGGCTGTTTGAAATTCCATACTATCTTACTACTCTTACTATTTCTGCAGTATGTCAATTTTATGTATACATGAAATACCCGGATGACCTACTATATTTGCAAGAATCTGCTAAATATAACTCAAGTCCACTGAAATCAGTACAGAAGCTGTGTTTGAATGTATGTGAATCTTCTGTATGCACTAAATGCCCAGATTACCTGCTATATTGGCTGAAATTTGCTATTTATCTGAAGGCACTGCGGGGAATAGTAATTATAAATGTAACACTTGTATATGTATGTACTATATATATATATACATGTGAAGTACAAACTTTCGCTGTGTATATAAAGCAATATCACTGGTAGGACATGATTGTACTTTAATCTAAAGCACGTTTCCGATCAAATCAAATGACGTCACCTTTATCTGCATGTGTGCTGATGAAGCAAATCTGCCTTTTGTCAAACTCGTGCTACTTCTTTCCCATCACATACCAGAACAAAAAGGAATTTATTTTTTTTATAAAAAATTGAGTAAATGTTTGAAAAGGGGAAATGAAAAGTCCCCATAATAATACAGTGTTTAATAACAACAGGTGTGCTTAGATGTAGGTTTTTTCTATATGTCAAGTTTATCAAGTATGAAATGAGTTCAGTTGGGCAATATTGCATTGTTTATTACTATGAGCTTTATTAACAAGTCTTCGTAAAAAGAACAAGCACATTTGTATAAAGGTAACAGCCTCGACATCTGTGCTGAATTAATGTGTTTGTCATGCAACTATTAAGCATATTACTCTGAAACATTTGTTACTTATTAGATACTGTTTCACACAATATTCCTTGAAAAAAAGAGTAGGCAGTATACACTGTACTGGCCAGTAAGCGGTAAGCAAGTATGCCTTTTCAAACACAGTCAGCGATGACCCAGGAAACTGAAAGGGAACACATGAAACAAGGAGATGCAAACTCTATGGTCGATGAAAACAAAACTGACCGTGACACATACGTGTTCCTGCAGCACAGAAGCAGTCATAAGAGCACAATAGACAACAATACATTGTATGAGTCAAAATGATCTATTTTTCTTTTATGCAAAAGGTACTAAATAACATGCATTAAGCACAAAACAGTAATGAAGAAAACTGAAAGAAAACACAGTAAATGTTTGTTAAACATGACAGAAGTTCAAACAGACTTGAAAAGACTTAAATAGAGATCATATGAGTCCAATAACTGAAAACTACCTAGCATTGAAATACCCATTTTCTGTGAAGCTGCTTTAAAATAGCATGTATTGTGAAAAGAGCTTTACAAGTAAATTGGAATTGAATTGAATTGAATTGAATAAGTGGAGTCCAAACATCTTGATTAAATCTGTTATTTGACTCTCACACACACACAGTGAGTAATTACTTAAAAGTAATGTGAAGCGAATATGAAGCGATTTCAAGTTTTCTTTCTCTTTAGAGTGTTACAAGCTCTTGGTGCATAAAGAAGATCTGTAAAGTTTCAAAGACTAAGTCTCAAGACCTAAGAGATATTCTGAATAAAAGCTATGACCCCAAAACCACTCGTTTAAACTTTTCTACATCACAGAGTGGGGGCGTGTTTTCATAAGAATGCTGTGTGCACAGAGACAAGAAAGAGAGGCAATTCTACCTCTGCAAGAACAGTCTGGTGCTTCTGACTCACAACCTTTAAATTACGTTTTCTTATTACAGTTTTTTTCTATTTCTAATGTCCATTTGTCCGATCTGTAGTCACATTTTCAAAACTCTAAACACAATTAGCACAACATCCATCTGTTGTAACCGTACCATTAACACAATTCATGTTGTATTCACACAATATTCATTCAATTAACACATTTCTAAAATACTTACATTTTCTTTTTACACAAGATTACGCCATACCAAAACCACGAATCTTTCTTATTGTTTCTACAAATGCTTACACACGGCTTGTCAGAAATGAAGAGCGAACGTTCCAAACTTTAACTATGATGTAAAGCCTCTACTTCTGCACTTTGAAACGGAAGGTTTGTATTTATTTAACAAAATGTGGTTTTGGCCAGAAAATTAACTATTTGGCTAATTGTGTGATGTTGTGTGTGTTGCTATGTTAAGAGTTTAGAAAAAGTACTTTAAGTATTGGTAAACGCTTGTTAGCCATGGAAAAAACTGTAAAAGAAGCTGCTACTTACTATTCAAACGTGAGTTTTGAGCAGTGAAGGGTAGTGCTTGTTGTT
>JAUMHE010000046.1:16418185-16436603 GCA_032359235.1 Enteromius mattozi
GTTATAAGTAGTTGAAATAACCACAAATATCAGAGCATGTCCAAACATCTCAGGGACCCCAAAATCACCTCGGCCTCTAGAGGGTTAACAAGCTAAGAAAGGCTGCTGTGCTTTATGGATAGAGACAATGTCCATTAGGGGAGCAAATGATATTGCAAGTGCACTGGTGAAAATACTTTTTGCATTGTTCATGATCATCCAGATGCTACTGAAATAGTAACTTGGAGTGTGCCTCAGAAGAAACTCTATAATAGCTTTTGCTATGGCAGACATCTTGAAAAGCCATCCTCAAATAAAAAGGATTACTCTACTCCCGGTCACTCCGCAGTACAAGAGGTAGATAACATGCATTTAAAAAGGGAATGGCAGTGTCTGAATTCTATTCACCACTGTCTTTCTTACGTGTTTTACTGAAGGTGAAGTTAAACAAACTATATGAAATCATACAGATGAAGAGTCCATATTTCTATGACTCTAAGGCATGTTTCAAGCCGTTTCAGTACAAACAGGTTCCACTCTCCGAGGTGTCTCAGCTTGTGTTCGATCAGTGTCCATACACTCTTCATTACACAAAATCACATGCACAGCCTATCTTCATAATAAAAAGTGCTCATCACAGCTAAAGGTTGCCTGTAATGAATCAATGTGTTTTGGTTATAAATGTTATAACCACCTTTCTCTTGCTTGTGCTAACTGTTGTGCACACAAGTCGTTCCAGGCGGACGACGAGACTTTTCAAATTGTGAGCCAGAGATGTGTTACAATTCCTGAGTTTGGAAAAAAGAAGACTTAATTTAAATGGTTAAGTTCACAGCCATTTTACTCCTAAGACTAGTGGACTTTTAATTATTTATATTGTTGCATCCTCCAGAAATGCTTGGACATGTCATAGAGATATACAGAAACACTGAAACCAAAAACTCCTACTTGACGTACTTGAGTTTTTTCAGTGAGAAGTTTGGATCCTCTAGTTTTTCGGAGAGCAGCTTGACTCCTGACTCTCCTGGGTGATTGTAGCTCAGATCCAACTCTCTCAGGTGTGAGGGGTTTGAACTCAGAGCCAAAGACACATAACGACAACCTTCCTCTGTCACTATACATCCAGACAATCTACAAAAACAAACAACAGTTCACATTACATTAGTTTATTTGTTGTTCTTTTTTATATTGAACTAATTTAATAAAAACAGTCTGTCACAAAAAAAGATCACTTTGTGCTAATTTCGTATTGTCAAGTAAAAACAAATATCCCCCCAAATCATTAGACATTATACATCTTTCATTTAAATGCAAAACAAAAGCATAATCTGCAACAAATTAGTAAAAGAAAGAATATAAAGACAACATTTTAAAAAAGAAACTCCTAATGTTCTAATCATTAGACACATGGCTTGTCGTTATTGAATGGTTTTGCTGCAGAGCTCACGGCACTGTTGTGGGTGTGTACATGTCGTGCGCGTCTCACATGGATGATTGTAATAACAATAGCATGGTGTTGGTTTCATACTGATAACTTCATGACAGAATATAGACATATACAGCTTTCTATAGATATATCTCGCATGTCTGTGAGTCACGTTTTCTCTGAGTGTCAGTTCATTTTATTGACGTGTTTCAAACTGAACATCACGTAGGTTGAGATGGCGGAGAATGCACCGTTAATAATCTTTATTTACCAAAAGCAGAATGTTTTGTCTCATCCAGATCGTAGGTGGCAGCTTCAAAAACACTCCAAGCAGTGAGGTCGAAACACGCTTGTAATGACCACTCTTTTTCGATGGTCCATCTCTTTACAGTCTTTACTGCAGGTTTAGAAGATTTAAGTTTTTGCCTGTAAGTTAGTATAAGATGAACCAGGCAGTGATCAAAGTCCTAAATCTGCTCTGGGGATGGGGCCATATCCATTCTTAATTGTGGTGTAACAGTGATCCAAAATATTACTGTCTCGGGTGGGACGTGTAACATGCTGTCTGTAGTTTGGTAGCTCATGGGACAGATTTACTTTGTTAAAGTCCCCAAGAATGAATCCAGGAGAGCAGAAGGAGTTTATCTGTTTGTTGGGTAGAGAGCTGAGATTCGCCAGATGAATGCTTGGCAGTGCTGTTCGAAATCCGCATTGTCTGAGTTTCAAGAGCGTGCCGCCTCGCTTCCCCTATCTGCATGTCCTGAAATGTTTGATCAGCACAACAGCACCACTAACTATAACATTCTGCGAAACGTTTGAATAAATTAAATCTGGTAAAAGACTGTGTGGTGTGGTTTGCCAAATGTTCAGCAGTTCATCACCGGTAAAACTGATTTTGTTTGACAAACAAAAAACAGGAAAAACCAACAAAAACTGTAGAGAAAAACAAAGAGGCTGCCATCTGCGGTGCCATCATGTATTTCCTTGTTTTCTGGCACCGTCTTGTTTTTCTTGTTTTTTTTAAACAAGTTTCACTGTATCACTGGCAGACAAAATCTAAATCAAAGTATCGTGATCAACTATCTGATTTACACCCCTACTAGATAGTGGTGATAGCTTGTACAGAGCTGTCAGACGTTATTTTTGGAAATGCAGCAGTTTGCAGTTCGTTCAGAATGTTTCAGACCATTTTGCTTTTTCAATCTCAATACAATCCACATCTACAGAGTAAAATGTTGTCTCTTGCTCTGGCATGGCACTGAGAGCAGAATAAACATTTGCTGACAAAATTTAATGGTCATTTTTGTGGAAGCTTTTTGTTAATTATTGTATTTTATGGAAAACCATTTACCTCAGTCTTTCCAGCTTAGAGTTTGGACTCTTTATTCCATCAGAAAGAAGATTTACTCCAGAATCCTGCAGGTCATTGTTACTCAGGTCCAGCTCTCTCAGGAAAGAATTTGAGGATTGTAAAACTGAAGACAAACTCCCACAAGACTTTGCAGTGAGATTACAGATGGAAAATCTGAACAAGAAAAACAAAGTAGTTGCACATAGAATTAATCTTAACAGTGTGCTTTTTTAAAAATTCTGTAGATAAATACAAATTTGAAACTCAAACCTTAAAATCTCCAGCTTGGAGTTTGAACTCTTCAGTCCTTCAGAAAAAAGCTTCACTCCTGAATCCTGCAGGTCATTGTTACTCAGGTCCAGCTCTCTCAGGACAGAGTTAGAAGATTGTAAAACTGAAGACAAACTCCCACAAGACTGTGCAGTGAGATTACAGATGGAAAATCTGAACAAGAAAAACAAAATATTTGCTTACAGAATTAATCTTAACAGTGTGATTTAATAAAATAAAATAAATACAAATTTGAAACTCGAACCTTAAAATCTCCAGTTTAGAGTTTGGACTCTTCAGTCCATCAGAAAAAAGCTTCACTCCTGAATCCTGCAGGTCATTGTTACTCAGGTCCAGTTCTCTCAGGACAGATGTTGAAAATTGTAAAACCGAAGACAAACTCCCACAAGACTGTGCAGTGAGATTACAGATGGAAAATCTGAACAAGAAAAACAAAGTAGTTGCATACAGAATTATTTTAAATAACTAAATACATACATAAATAAATACAAATTTGACACTCAAACCTTAATATTTCCAACTTAGAGTTTGAATTCTTCAGTCCTTCAGAAAGAAGCTTTACTCCTGAGTCCTGCAGGTCATTGTTACTCAGGTCCAGCTCTCTCAGGACAGAGTTTGAGGATTGTAGGGCTAATGACAAACTTTCACAGGACTGAGCAGTGAGATTACAGCCACACAACCTGTGAAAAATCAATATTGGCTTTTACCCCACACACGGTATTGATGAAATACTTCAGATAAAATCATGTTTTTTGTCTAAAAATTACATTAGTAATGTCTAATTTAATATTTGTTCAAAACAATCACTTTAGCTCAGTTTTTACTGCTTTATACTCTTAAAAAAAATCAATAAATATACTGTCATTAAAATATATAATATATATATATATATATAATAAAAAACATAGGGCGTTATAAAATTCAGAAACAAAATAATTTTCATAAGTAAAGATTCTGAAGGTATTAAAGGAGATCCAATAATTTAATATATATTTACAGTAGTAAAAATCATATTTTATATTCACGTTTTGTTGCTGCCCATGTTAATGAGTCGGACATCATTACGTTTCCAGTGTGTGACATTCACTGATATGAATGATGTTTGGTATAAACAACTCGTCTACAGTAGCGATCAAAACAAAGTGTCTTAACACTTGTATTATAAGATTTTTCCTCTTCCACCATGAGGTAGCGAAAACCCGTTTATTTTTATTTTTTCATTTAATCATTCAATGAGATTCCAATAGTGAAACAAGCCTTTATGAAGTGAGAAAATGACTCCTTCATTGATTTTTTTTTTCTTAATTTTTTTTTTGTTCAAAAAAAAAAAAAAAATATATATATATATATATTAGGGATGTCCCGATCCGATCACATGATCGAAAATCGGGCCCGATCAAGTGATTTCAGACTCGATCGGAATCGGACGTTACCTCCCGATCAGGACTCGAATATATATGTATATATATTCTCATCATTTTTTTTAACACATTTATAGTTATGCGGTGGCACAGAATTAGACCTCTTGACTCCACACAGGAACTGCAACGCGTGCGGCATGACATCGCTTTGTTGCAGAGATGCTATTGGTTTAATAGAACACGGAAGCAGCTTGAAGCATATGTCTGCGGTCTGGAGGTATTATAAAGCTGATGACAACAACATTAAGGGCTGCACGATAATCATCGCGCGATATGTATTGTGCATCTTGTCAGTAAATCCGGTTCTGTAATCAGCGGTAAATTCCAAATTGCGTGGTCTTACATTGAGCCGCATTTACTATGCAGAGCCGTTGTTCACTGATAAGCTGCTTCTTTAAAAATAAGTTTATTTAATAAAGCACAAGCTTGCATCTATATTTCTTGCCTTTTGTGTTTTTCAGCTGAATAAAGACTAGGATATGTGTCTTGTCACACCCCTATTAGATAACATTAGTCAATTCATTATTTAAATTAAACTGCTAATAAAAATTCTTCCACACATTAATTAATCTTAGGTAAATGTATATATATTTAATTACAAGTTTTGAAATAAAAAGTTGCAACTGTGTTATTTAATGAAATGTTGTTTTTTTGACAAAGATTACTAACTTATTGTGCAAATGTAGGCATTGCCCATTATTAATGTAATGTTAATGCATTACCTAAGGTTAACTAATGAGAACTTTTTGTAAAGTGTTACCTATTGGTCTATATAATTATTTTGCACTTTAATGTGTTTAATTAATATTATTATTTTATTATTATTATTTTAGCCTCTGGAAAGGTTTCTAAGTATGTATGAGGTTTTTCTTTAAAATTAGCATTTCTTTCTGGCTACTTTGTATAGGCTTCTATGTAAGTACTGGTACTTTTTCAATGGCTTTAGGCTGGCATTGGCCATGTGTGAAGACCATTCATTCAGTATTGTCACAATCAGCTGGTTGTGCCAGCGATCTCATAATGTTTTCTGATTGATTATTTACCTGTCAGTTCCCTCGTGCTCCTCGTCTGTGTTTAACTCATGTCTCCTCCCCGCTCGTTTGTTGTCATAGCGTTTGATTGTTTGTCTCCTCCCCTTGACCTACTTTCATGTGTATAAATATCCGGAAGTGTTTGTCTATCGCCACGGTTCATTGTTATACATTCCATGTATGTTTACACCGTCATCCTGGTCCCCGAGTTTCGTGTTCGTCCGTGTCTTCATCTATACCTTGGATTTATTGTGTACCGACCTCAGCCCGTTCCCAGATCCTCGTCTTCGCCTCACTCTATGGACACTGACTGCCGGTATTTCGACCCTTGCCTCGTTTTGTTGTTTATCCCTTTGCCTTTGCCTTTACTGTTCCTGTCTGCCGGTCCCCGACCAGCACTGTGTTTACCCTGAGCCTGTCAAATAAACCCTCTGCACTTGAACTCGCACGTCTCGCCTGCTGATTTCGTGACAAGTATCATTATCTCATTTTTGACCAAGATGGCTTTTAGAGGCTTTTGCATCTGAACTGTTATACTGTATCATGACAACATGTTTTTGCAACTAAATTTAAACATCGGGATAATTGCGTATATCGTGTATATATAAATTAATCTCAACATGAAAATTTTACACAGTCATATGCCTCATATGCCTAATGAACAGAGGTGTGATGTGCATTCTTTGGCTCATTAAAACAGATTAATCTTGCTGTTGCATTCATGATTAATTAGGGACTTTAAGGAGCCTCCACTTTTGGAACAGCATTCCAATGTCATATTGCACGTTCGGGACTTCAACTGCTACTTTGTGGAGTTCTAACTGTCTACTTCGGGAGAACAGCTGCTTTGCCGTAGTCATTACAACACGACAGGTTAGGTTGCATTTTATGGTACATGCCATTTTATTCCATCAGTATACGATTCTACCATTAGTCTTTCATTTATTCTGTGTTGATTATGTATTGAGCATATGCTTATTTAAAAAAACAAAATCATTTGTACAAAGATATGTCTGCTGTTAACAACAGCACCTACTGAGACTAAAGATATATGAAACAAACAATGTAATTCAGCGGTTCTCAATCCCAGACCTCACGCCCCTCCACTCTGCATATTTCATATGTCTCTCTTTGTTAACGCACCTGATTCTGATATTCAGCTCGTTAGAAGAGAGCTTCTTTCATGAAATGTGTTCCAGTCAACATGGTCCCTACAGTGTTTAATGCTCCCTATTCCCTGAGGAGGGAAAATCCATTAAAGTTTACTTAACTTCGGAACATTCATTCATGGATTTGCGCTGTAAATAAATTAATATGATTTAAATGACGTCTCACACACTTAAATGCACTTTGAATGGAACGTATAAGTTTGCTTCAAACTGGAATCATTGTGGAATATCCGGTGATGTGCACTTCATGGGCCACATACGTTTGAATAGAGCACACATCTGAATCAACAAAAGCATACAACATACAAATGTCCAGAGTGGTGGGGCCCGAGGACTGGGACTGAGAAACGCTGATGTAATTATCGCCTAAAAATCCTCCTCATAATCCATCATTTGTATTTAAAGAGATGAATGAATGCGTTGTGTTGTGTCATCTTGTTTACATTTGCTTAATGATTTTTATGTTCTCAGCTACGACGGTGCAACAGCTTACTTCGGGTCAACATAGCTGTTCCATTCCCAGCTACTGCTTAAAGTCCATGGGTTTCCATGTGTTACAGGAAGCTTTCATAGAAATAGTGATTTATATACTGTATAAAGTGTACATCATGTCCCCTCTAAGATTAATCAAAGCATAGCAAATCATTCTAAATTATGTATTTTAACATAGTGATCTAATGAGTATGTGTGTGTATCTCATACTGACAGCATTACGCTGTATAATTTTAAATCAAACCTATACGGAAAGGGAACAGGTTTATAAATTAACATAAAACAATTTAATCTATTAATTCTTCATTTAACAACACACTGTTTAAAGAAGTAATTAAGGAGCTTTAGATATTTTGTACCTGGAATTTTTGCATGCAGCTTTCCAAATATGCTTATGAAATCACAATTGGAAAACTGCATTACAAAATTCCAGGTTGTCTAGGGTGGTTTTCTCATGAGTTTTTTTGAGTAGACATTGCCCGTCTTGTGTTCTTGGAGAAAATGCCACTGATACAATCATACTACAATACAGAGAGGGGAAAAATCTGCTAGATATTGCTATGAAATACCTGTTTAACCACACATTTGAACAGTGATTTAGTGAATGTGAATGTCAAACCTCAGTATGTTCAGTCGACAGTGTGGACTCTTTAGTCCATCAGAAAGCAGCTTCACTCCTGAATCCTGCAGGTGATTGCGGCTCAGGTCCAGCTCAGTCAGATGAGAGTTTGATGATTGTAGAGCAGTAGACACAGTTTCGCAGCATGTTTCATCAAAACCACAGCCATCAAATCTGCCAAAACAAAATGTTTTATTCAAATTATTTCATGATACTCAGTTTTTTTGCAGTATTTTTTTTGTACTTTTCATAATCAGGTAAAACATTTAACTTATTTTAAGATAAATGTTTAGCGATGCAAAACGTTTGATTGAACAGCAGTCAGTGAAATTACTTACAGGGCTTTTCTGCAGCATCTCACAGCTGGAATGAGTCTTGTGTAGCTTGCTTGTTTTGATGTGAACCTCTTTGGGTTGAACTCATCCAGCACCTTCTCTGACATCAGCAGTATATAGGACAGCACTTTGCACATTGAAGGTGAGAGATCTCTTCCTGGATGTTCATCTGAACTGAGGTAACTCTGTATTTCCTCATATAAGGAATGATCTTTGAGCTCAAGCAAGCAGTGAAATAGGCTGACTGAAGCTTCATCTGACATGTCAATTTTTTGTAATTGTTTAATGTGTTCACTTATTTTTCTGATGCTCTCTGAGGTGTCTTCAGTGTGTCTGATTAGGCCTTTGAGCAGGTTTTGACTGGATTCCAGTGAAATTCCCATCAGAAACCGCAGAAACAGGCCCAGATGTCCTCTCTTACTCTGCATTGCTTTATCAGTGGCTCTCATTGTTAAGTCATGCAATCTGACCTTTTTAAAAAGAAATTTAAGTTTTTGTATGACTGTAGTTTGTGAATCTACAAAGAAAAACTGAAGCCTTTGCTTGTCCTTCTTCAGGTAACAGACAAACACATACACTGCAGCGAGAAACTCTTGAACCCTCAGATGCACAAAGCAGAAGACCTTTTTCTTATAAAGTCCGGATTCTTTCTTAAAGATCTCAGCAATCATTCCTGTAAACTCAGTGTCTTCACTTGCATCAATACCACATTCTTTCAGATCTTCCTCATAGAACACAATGTTTTCCTTCTTCAGCTGTTCAAATGCTAGCTTAGCTAACTTCAAAATCATTACTTTATTTAACTTTAAGTGCTCTGAACATTCTCTTTCTTGATGTTCATCATACTTCTGACTCTTCATGTTCATCTGTATCCGCAGAAAGTGAATGTACATTTCAGTAAGTGTTGTGCTGATGTTCTTTTCATTGTTCTCAGTGAGAATATCCTGAAGTACCGTTGCTGTGATCCAGCAGAACACAGGAATGTGGCACATGATATACAGACTATGAGATGTCTTAATGTGTGAGATGATTCTGAAGGCCTGACTCTCATCTGCGATTTTCTTTCTGAAGTACTCCTCCTTCTGTTGGTCAGTGAATCCTCGCACCTCTGTGAACAAACCAACATACTGAGGAGGGATCTGATTGGCTGCTGCTGGTCGTGATGTCACCCAGACAAGAGCTGATGGAAGCAGAGTCCCTTTCACCAGACTTGTAAACAGCACATCTACAGATGATCTTTCCTCAACAGTGTTCAATGTTTCACTTTTGAAGTTTAAAGGCAGTCGACTCTCATCAAGTCCATCAAATATAAATGCTAGCTTACAGTTGTTATATAATTTTGATTTCTCCAGGTCCTTCAGTTCAGGATAAAATTTCAGCAGAAACTCGTGAAGATTGACCTCTCTTTCTTTAATCACATTTATCTCTCTGAATGGAAGCAGGAACACACGGTGTATATCCTGATTGGCTTTTCCTTCTGCCCAGTCCAGGATGAACTTGTGCACAGAGACAGTTTTTCCAATGCCAGCGACTCCCTTCGTCAGCACAATCTTTTTCTCATTGTTTTTCCTCATTTCAGTAAATATATCATTGCATTTGATTGGTTTGTTCTGTGTTTTTTTGATCTTGAAAAAATCATCAATCTTCAGAATCTCATGTTCCTGATTAACATCTTTCATATCTCCCTCTGTGATGAACAGTTCTGTGTAAACAGCCTTAAGTTGTGCTTCATTTTCTTTGTTGCCCTCAAAAATATATTCTACTTTTTTCTTCATGTTTGTTTTGTGAGTTTTAAAATAGTTTTGCAGCTCTGTAATAAACATAAACAATGTTGAGGGGGAAAAATCTATGTATTTGAGAAATGTTTTCATACTAGCATGATCATCATTATTAATAACTAATGCAGACAGATTCAATTCATACTTCTAAAAACATCACACTCCATCATTTACAACTTGGTTTAAGTTTTAAAATGTCTGAATATGTTTTCCATGTTTTCTGTATCTGTTTTAGATCATTGTGAAATGGATATCACTGGAGAAGCACTGTTTTCTTATTTATATTTGTATAAAATCTGATGTGACAGGTCCTGTAATTGCTGCTTGTGTTATATTTTCTTGTTTCTATTTACAGACAGTGATTGATATTTATTCCAGATATGTTGTGTATTACCTCCAACAGCAACATGTGTCTTCATATTACCCTCAGTCTGAGCTGTGAGAGAGAGAAAGACAGAATTACAGAATCACAAACAGTATGGCAAAGGAAAAGAGGTTTTACTTTTAAATATTTAATCATGTTACAGTCACAGTGAATGAAATGCTACCTTGCTTGTGTTTTTTCACCAACTGTTCAGCCAGATAATTTTGGTTCATCCTTCTCAGGATGTCTACCATGACCCTCACAGCTTCTTCTGGTCCAAAACACACCACCATTCTGTCTACTGTGTCGAATATATCTGCCTTTTCCATTTCAGACTTTGATATCTGCTTATGATATGCATTCATTAAGCGCCAATGAAACTCCTTCAGTTCAGCTTCTACAAGGTCCTTTAGTGAGTCCACGAGCAGCTCTTTAACAGACGCCATCGTCCTTCATCAACTCACGGCTGCAGGTCAAGAAAAACAAAACGTCTGAAGAACTTCCACCCTTAACACATGGAGCTAAATGCTCAAATTTTATTTGGATTGTTAAGTTTTGAACAGAGACATATAAATCATCTGAAAGTTGGTTTATGCAAATCTGATATAATTGCTTTGAAATTTGTTAGCAAAAAACAAAAACACAAAAAAATGATTTGCTAACCATAAATAATGATGATGCAGATATTTCTTGTTTCTCCAGTTAACTGTGTCTTGATCCGAAGTTCTTAATTTTAATTCTGCATTTTTATAGGACTTTGGAGGGGGTAGTTTTCTTCAGAACTTAAACCTGTTAAATCAGAAGATTTAAGAAAACTAATGAAACAATTTCCTCTTCAGGAACTTCGAGCTGTGTCAACAGGACACAGGACGGATAGATGGGTGACGTCACTGGCCAGGAAGCATAAAAGCACGTGGAATGCAGCCGGCTTCAGCTTTCTGTCATTCAGCGAAGCGCTCTGTGTCTGTGTGTATGACTGCCCGTATTGCAAGCCTCTACTGCTGCGTGTGCTTCGCTCTCTGAAGGCTCTCTTTAAAAAGGGAGCCTTCGCCAGCGATCCATAGGGCACTGGTCCCGAACACACAGAGAAGTCTGAGACAGGAGAGTCTGTATCTCACTCCTCTCGCTCGGAGTCCAGCCCCTGCCCCGAGGTGGTGGAGCAGATCTTGAGAGTGTTTTACTAGGAAGAGGTGGACCTCTTCGCGTATTGAGAGAATGAGCAGTGTCCCCTCTGGTTCTCTCTGATCCATCCAGCTCCACTGGGGCTGGATGCCATGGTACAGACATGGACGAGGCTTTGTCTGTACACCTTTTCCCCAAACGCTCTGTTACCAGGAATTCTGGAGAGAGTGCGCTGGGACGTGGTCAGTTACTGCTACTTGTAGGGCCATTCTGGCCGGGCCGAGTGTGTGGTTCTCGGACCTGATGTCCCTCCTAGACGGCTTCCCCTGGGAGATTTCAGTCAGGAGGGACCTCCTCTCACAGGCAGAGGGCACAATCGTGCACCCTCGGCCGGAGTTGTGGAAGCTGTGGGTGTGGCCCCTGAGGGGGCACAACTCATAGTCTCCAGTCTCTCAAACGAGGTTGTTGAGACCATCCTCCAGTCCAGGGCTCCATCCACGAGGAAACTGTATGCCCTGATACTTTCAGCTTCCCTGCCTGCACTTGCTTCATGACAGAAGCTGTAGCCGGCTGCATTCCACATGCATTTATGCTTCCTGGCCATAATTTAAACGTAATTTTAAGTTTAGGCTTGCATTCATTGTTTGGTGCTTCTACATCAGTGTCAGTCATCTAACTCTGAGTTTAGGCATTACTCATGGGTAAGGTTATGTGTAAAGATAGGGTCAAAACTATGTTTTTGCATTAGATGTTGTTCCAGGGTCAACAAAATAATATTTTTTGTGCCACAGATACTGTATCAGGACAGCATGTTTGTCAATTTTACAATTTTGTCTCCCTGCTGAAAAAAACATCTAAAACCAGCCTAGGCTGGTTGGCTGGTCTTAACTGGTTTAGGCTGGAAGTAGCTGGTTTTAGCTGGTCATTCCATCTGGTCTCTCAGCCTAAACCAGCTAAGACCAGCCTGGCTAGTTGGGAAAGGGGCAAAACCCCTCTAAAAAAAGCCTACTGACCGGCATACACCAGCTAAGACCAGGCTGTGAGACCAGCTAAAACCAGCCAACCAGCTCTGGCTGGTTTTAGCTGGGGGTTTTTCAGCAGGGCTGACAGAAGAATTAGCTTTTCTGGGGTAAGTCTTACAATTTTTAATAAATAAATACAAATATATACATCAGTTGTTGGAGAGGAGAGGATGTGTCTGAGGATGTATCTGAAATCGCCCCCTAAACCCTCATTCACTATTCCCCTCATCAGTCCACTCATTCAGTTCACTTGAAGGAGTAAATGAAAATGAGTGAGTAAATTTGTGCACCAGAAGGAATGCCGCCTTTGCTGCTTCATAATAATTTGAAAACCTGTAGATCCAGTAATAAAATTAATTAACTTGGATTCTGTCAGTGAAGTTATGCATAATTAAACAATTTAATAATCATTGTACAATGATTTTGTACCTGTGTTGTATATGCTGTATATGTGCTTTGTAAAATGAATGGATGGATGATTCAGCTGCAGGCGCCATCTTCTGGCATCTGGGGATTCTCTAGCCTTTGAATGTACATCGACTGTACACTTGTTTTTGCGGTGCATTGTGGGATTGAATGAGTACACTCAAGAACATCTGCTAGAGTTTTGGACGTCACTTAAAATGGCTGTTACCTCAAATAATGAACTATTTGAGGGTAGGGTGCGATTTCAGATACAGCCTGACACAAGCGGTAACCTCCCGCTTTCTCTCGACTGGCTGCTAGAGGCTGGCTACAAAAGGGAGTCAGTCCCATAGACTCCTCATGTTAAAATTTCCAACTTCACAGCAGAAGCAAAAGTGTGTTTATAGCATGGTACAAAAAATGGTTTTGGTTTATACAGCGTATTTTGCCCTTCATGACTACTGTGAGGTGTCATGAGTGCCCTCAAGCTCCACTAGAGGGCACCCGCATCCATCACACCTCCCATTGACTCATTCTCTCATGAACTCAATTTCCCATCATGCATTGCACACTCACACCTGTTCACACTCTGTCATTAGCACCAACAGCTGCAGTTCATCACCACACCCACTCACTCATTATCTCACAGCATATAAACCACATTCGCACATCAGTACACAGCCAAGTCTTGATTTGCTCTGACCATCAATTCTAAGCGTTTCCTTCCTAAACGGCCCCGAACTCTGCCTGTGTACCCCGACTCTGATCTTTGCCTCATCTACATTGCCCTGTCTGCTGTTATTTGACCATGTTTATCAATAAAAGTCTGCAACTGGATCCGCACGCTTCCGCCACAATCATTACATGAGGGGGATGATTTTTTTACTTATCATTTTAAATTATATTAAGCCTTAAAGTTCAGCAACTTGAGTGTAAGGTGGATTGCCACTGCTGTCACTACCATCGAACTAGGTGGGCGTTGTTTTATCAGCCAGCTCCCACCTCTTTGCCCATTTTTTTTTTATCTGAGAGTGATGCGACACGATGGCGATGGTCGTCTCCACCCACTTTGAGCTTCAAAGATGCACAAAACCTTTTAGTAACGTCATGGAGACTATGTCCAAGTTTTTTTTTTTTAAATCTATGGTCTGACATTTATATTTTTTGTTGGTTATACAAAAAAAATAAAAATTCTACAACGGCCTCAAATTGGTTAAATCACATTATCTACATTCTACTTCAAGTACTTTTGTTAATATTTATACTTCTGTGCTTATGGTATTTTTCCTTAATTATCTGAAATTTCTGCTAGCAAAGGTTATGCTAGCATATCTGTTTATTATGATGCTGAGCACAGGACATCTTTAATGCTTTCATTCATATTTCACTGTATATCTTGTTTTTTTGAGTGTATATTTCTGTTCATATTGGTGTTTTTTTCAAAATAAATAAACTGAATTAATTTTGAGTCTGTATTCATCATTCAAAGCTGTTGGAACAGCCTTTATGTTAGTTTGGGGATATGAGGACATAAATTAGGTCAAGCTACTGCATGTCCGCCAATAGAAAATAAATAATTCTTTAAAAAACACCAACTGATTAGCACAAAAATATTGATCCTTGAGGTTGCCATGAATTTGCAGCTACAAACTGGCAATGTAACACCTTCCTAGCACCTTCCACGATTTAACTACTTACAAATTACAGGTAAAAAAAAAAAAAAAAAAACAAGAGAAGAGAGAGACAAAACAACACTGAAAAACAGGAATCCACCAATCATACTTTCTTATAGGAAATTAATCAATTTTAAGTAAAAATTAAACCAATGTATGATAACTCTTGAGGGACTCACTGCTTATTAAACACTAACAATATTATATGGAGGTAAGATTAATAGAAAGTTGCATTGAAACATTTTTTTTAAAACAGTTGCTTTCTGATTAAGTCCTTCATATTTCACATTTATAATGCATTACAAATAAACAGTTTAAGTAAAATGTTAGTGTACACCTCTTGTCTCTGGCATCTGTCTTGTACAATAAAAAAAACCTATATATCTTCTGGTTAGGTTAAAAAAAAACAAAAGCTTATATAAAGGCAAGTTCAGCATAAATTACACTGCTAGAGTCCTTTAAATAGAAGAGATTGTTACATGTCAGCTTGATCACGGATTCATAACCACTTTTATGTACATACCAAAAAATAAATAAATAAATAAATAAATGAATAAAACAGTGTTTGATGGCTTTTTATGCAGATGAAATCTCCTTATAGTAATTAAGAAAGGTAATGCATGAGTAACTAAAATATATTTGAAATGTCACATTACTTACAGAGTAAAACACAACCTACGGAGTTACTTTAAATTTATCATGATATAAATTATATAAGTTTGACAACCTGAATCCAGAACATTATAGTGAAACATGTAACAATCCTGTAATCCTTTGTTATCCATATTTAATCATGTTTCTTGAATGTTTCATTATTAAGTTAGTATTTTATGTTTACTTACATTAATAAGGAAGTGCCTTTCTGTTCCACAGCTAAAAGCTATGTCCCAAACTGGACGCTACACACTTTGGTTTGCATGGACTTCGAATTCCACACCTCCAAAGTGCACGAAGGACGGTTCAACCCAGCAAACATAGAACTTTGGTCAGTGCAATAGTACTTTATGGTGACGTTGTGAAGACATTGTGGTAAATTAAACTTTTTACAATCTTGGCTAACGTCCCGGAAACGTCATGGGCAGATACTCAAAACATGTTATTAGTTATGCCTATGGAGAATGTTGTAGCAACGGGGCCAGCTGGTCTCATAATAACTTTTCATATTATTGCACTACATGTATTATCATGTTAAGATACCATATGGATAGCCTATATTTTGAGAAATATATTGAATTCATCAAGCATTTTAAAAGACGGCTTCTTTATGACTACGCTAAAGAGATCATGAAAATTGGCAGTGATGTATGATCAGTACTCATGAACTATGAAACAAACTATAAGTTTATAATTTGTAAAAACAAAATATTAAATGTTTGTTCTGTGTTGTTTAGTAGAAATGGGGTGTAAGTGCTAACATACAAGTATTAAGAACACACACACACAACCACTAATTGTTTTCCTTTCATTTTCCAGCATTTAAACACTTTGGCACAACATCTGTATGACTGTTACAGATGCCTTTATTCACACGAATATTTATTTTTTATGTATTGATTTCTTAATGTTTTCAACTTTCATTTACTTTTCATATTATATTACTGTGATTAACCATTGTTAGTGTTGAATCTTGCGTTGTGTTGTGTAATCTCAAAAGAAGTTTTTTACCATTCATCACAAGATGATTTTGGTAAGCGGCAGTTGTATTTACTTAGTAACAGTTGTGGAATTTATGCTGGTCAGACAAAGACTGATAATAAAGAATAATTATTCTGTAATCTTTATTTTATCACTTTATGTCATGCTTCCTGCTCTTTCTGTATCTGTATCATTTTATAATAGGTCTAGAGGGAGATAAGTCAGACAGCAACATTACCCTTACGAAGATTAACACAGATAGCTTACTATAATAATACCATGGTAACCACAAATTAACAATGGTTTTACGATAGTTTCTCCATAGTATTTGTAGTAAAACTCTAATTATACAAATGGTAATCAGCCTGCCAAAAATTATATTATAGGGAATTGTGTGCTTCTGATTTTATAGTTAGAAGTTACCTAATTTTATATATATATAAATTTATAACAGTTTGGACAGGACCCTTTTCAATGTATGTGTATGAAGCAAGGTTCAAAAAGAAATTACTGATTGAAGAGATTGATCTGCAGAAAGCAAAGTCCTAACCCCAGCTGAACACCTCTGGTGTGACTTCAAATGCAGACCTTGAGCCAAAAACAAAAGTATTGGGGCTTCTTTAGAACAAAAAAAGACAATTCCAAAACTGTTGAAATGGAGATGATAATACAGTTTAGAAATAAATGAATTATGTTTTCATCCTAGTTGCCACAGTTTTGGAAGTGTCTTTTTCTGTTCTAAAGAAGCATATGCATGTACCATACACCATATGTACAAGTCATTGGTGTTTGGTGATGAGTTTTTGGCTCAAGGTCTGCATTTAAAGTCACACCAGAGGTGTTCAGCTGGGATTCTGCAAACCAGTCAAGCTCTTTAACACTGACACAATAAATTATTTATTTTTGAACCTTGCCTTATACACAGGCATTGTCATATTAGAAAAGAAAAGGGCCTTGTCCACATTGTTGCTGTAAAATTAGAAGCACACAATTCCCTAGAATATCATTATATGCTCAAACTTTAACATTTGTTATCAAACCTGTTCATTAGAAGAAGGGTGCCAATTGTCACGAATGAGGCGGTGGTTTCTCGCGCTATCGCTTCCAAACGGGCAGGCAGGACTCAGAGGCAGGAATATATTCCAACCTGACATTTATTAAATCAAACAAAACAAGAAAACAAGGAAAACGCGACGAGCAAAGCAGAGATCCACAAACTGACATGTAACGTTAACATCAGACAAAGAAGCAAGACATGGGGCATGAATTTATACAAGACTAATCAAAGACTAAAGACACAACACCTGGACAGAACAGCTGACGAATGATCAAACAATGATGACATGGGCGGGGTTACAAATGAGGAGCAGACACGAGGGATCAGGTAAGTAAACAAAACATAAGGAGCATGTGGACAGAATGACAACAAAACATAGGCAAGGAACGTCTACGGCGTAACACCAATACTTTTGGCAATATAGTGTATGTGTAAACACATTAAATGAGGTGGTTTTGCAACAAGGTGGAGATGTGTTGAGGAAACAAATGAGTGAAAAGAGTAAACCTACACATAAGAGACTAAAAAGGTAAATCAGTTGTGGAAAAATGCAACCTACCCATATCAAATTCAAACTCAAAGTATAACTCAAGTTTATTTTCAAGTATACTTAAGTAAAGTTAACTTAAGTAGGCTTAATTATACTTTATGTGGTAAGTATACAAATATCAGTGTACTACTGTAGTAGTATACTCATAAATTGTCAATCTTGTGTTCCCTTGCCCTGTGTTTTGCTCCCCACCTGTATGCCCATATTTGGTTGTTCCAGTCCCCGATTAGTTAATTAGTCTCCAGTTGTGTTGCCCAGTTGTTTTCAGTTCTCCCATTATGTCCTTAAGTATATTTACCCTGTTTGTGCCAGTCTCCCTTGTCAGTCCTTAATGTTATCTTGTGTGTGTTACATGTCTGCGTTGTATCCTATGTTCCTGAGTTGTTAATTAAAAGACTTTCATTTTTACACTCCGTGACTCCTGCGTCCTGCTTACAGCACGATGGTGACATAAATGCACTATTTCAATACTCTTTGGATTAAATTGGCCCAATTTCTAGTACACCTTGGCCCGGTTTCACAGACAGGGCTTAGACTAAGCCAGAATTAGGCCATAGTTCAATTAGGACATTTCATTATTTTTTATATACAGATCTGGCCATTCAAAATGCGCGCCGGAATGAAAGTGGTCTCGCGTGACACCGGTGTATTTTGCGTCAACACAGAAAATGCTTTGACACAGGAAAGACATGATCAGT
>JAUMHE010000046.1:16537977-16549108 GCA_032359235.1 Enteromius mattozi
TGATAAGCAAGTGATCAAATACTTATTTGACACAGTAATTCCCAAATAAATTGTTAAAAAATCATACAATGTGATTTATATATATTAGGGGTGGGCATAGATTAATTTTTTTTATAGTCTAGATTAATTTTGAAATTAGTCTAGATTAAAATTGCTCATTTGAATTCTGCCGAAGGCATTCAGAATATGTGTGCTACCCAAATAATGAATAAAAAATGTCTTTGAGAACGGGTTTCTCAAGCCAGGTGGTGCATTAGTTATCAATATTACTTTTCCCCACCAAGGAGCTCAGTGATGTACCTACACAGACAGACAGACACACACACACATACTTGCATTTGTGGTTTACGGGGACTCTCCATAGGTGTAATGGTTTTTATACTGTACAGACTGTATGTGGTATTGTCCTACACCGACCCTACACCTAAACCTACCCCTTACAGGAAACTGTGTACAGTTTTTGAATTTCATCAAACACTGTTTACTGTTTATACAGGAAGTGTCCTCATAAACCATGTTTACGTTGTAGTACCCATGTCATTATACACATTTGTGTCCTCGTAAACCACAAATCCCAACACACACAGACAGAAAAACAGACAGACACACACACACACACACACAGACACACAGACAGACAGACACACACACACACACACAGACAGACAGACACACACACACAGAGAGAGAGACAGAAACAGCAATAATTCATGACTGATTCATTTAACTCAGATTACACATTTTTAAAGTTCTTAATCACATTACATTTAAGGGCATGTGTTTCTTAAATACAAAGTGACATTTAAAATAACTTGTATTCCAATGCATGAACATGCTTTTTTTGTAGGCCATACCTGCATTTGCAGTTTCTCTAGCTTTGCCAACTTATCAAATTCAGCATTTGTTGGGAGGGCCAGATTGTGCTTCTGCCGAGACAGCGTTGTGTGCAGTGCATCTCTGTTGCGCCTCACGCGCTTGATCATCTCAAGGGTGGAATTCCACCGTGTTGGAACATCTTGTGCGAGTGGCTCCTAAACTTGTCCAAGGGAAGCTTCCTGGACATTCAGCTCGTCTGAGTTGGCTAGACTGTGTTTGAAATGTCTGACCACTTTACAGCACTTGGCCAGTGCACCATCAAAACCACCTTCCTGAAGTGACATTACAATAGCTCTCTGTACAACATGCGCAACACAGGGCAAATGCTCGAATGGCAGTATCCTACCTGCTGCCACCATATTTGAGCACTGTCTGTTCCAATAGTGCTGATTTTGTCAGCTATCCCCCACTGATTAGCGACGTCGAGAAACTGCCTGGCACACGCTTCTGCAAAGTGACCCTCCTCTGTTTTCATCACACCTAACAGACAGACAAAGTAGATCATAATAAGTTCATTACTAGTGGTAAACAACTAACGTTAGCAATCATCAAGAAGCAAATATAATGTTGTGGTAATTTGTGGTGTTGTGGTATTTAATAAGCTAAGTAACTAAATTAAATTATGTCATTTAAAATTACATCCCTTTTTTTTCTCGTTTGGCTCTCGGCGAAGGCAGTTGCATCTTTCTCCTCTCCCTCCCTTATCTCTCCCTGCTGCTCCTTTTGTCTTGTGAGTTCTATCTCTGAGACTCTCTTGCCTTGCTCTTCAAACAAAAAGGAATTGTGGATTTGATCAACTGGTCTCTGAATGCAATTGACACCATCTTCTCGACGAGAAGCTTGGGTTCGGGGGAACCCACTTGTCCTGCAGGGACGTTTGCAGCTGGATACATGATGGACGGGTGGGAGAAGTGGCATATCATGTGCCTGGCCGCTCTGTCCCTGGAGGATGTTGAAGATGTCTACCTATTCGGAACTTTGATAACAGGGATTCTGCTGATTGGATTAGGTGGGGCCCTGGGATATCGACGATTGATAAAAGCGACCAGTCAAAACCCCAATAAGCTGGCCGGCTGGATTGAAATGGTCAACAAGCATGTGCTAGCTGTTAGCACTCAGACTGTGGCTTTGGACCGCAAATTGGAAAACATCTTGGAGAAGCTAGCAGCTATGCAACGGGATTTGGGCAGACCTGGAGACCTGTGACGGACATTAGATATCTGCAAAATTGGCAGATATTGATCCAAATTGAAAAGTTTGGTCTGTGACCAGCGCTCTCTAGCAGCAGGACGGATGGCTGTTTGCCTACATTGGACTATTTCCACATCCCCTATACCCCTTCCCCCCTGTTTTAGTGTTATGTCTTGTGATTATGTGTTTTATGTGCTTGCTGCTGAGGTATTTTTTTCCCTGATCTCAAACTGCCTTCCTCTGAAGGTAGTCTGGGAGGGGTTTTTTTTTCGCCTCCTTATCCAAATGTATCTTATTTCTCTTATTTTCCTTTGCTACCTCTCGACTGACCTGTCTTACCCCCCAATGTGATGTTTGTGTATGGTCGGAGGGGTCCCATTTATCCATCTATCTATTTACCTAAAGCGAAGGAGTGAAGTTCCCAGCTGGCATCGAAAAGGTGTACAGTAACGCTGAGTTAGTTATTGTTGTTGACAGATGTCCAATGGTTGCCAGTCAGTGCTACATACCTCGCCTCTACCATCTTCTCATCTTTTGCGGGTTTCTCTGTGGCGTGCTGGTCATATATTCTCCTCATGATAGTTCGCCTCACAGTTAGTTTGTAAGATGGGTCACCTGTGGTCGCCTGGAGAACAAGCTCGAGCCCATCATCTTCAACCATGCTGATGGGCCGGCAGCTGGTGGCAATCCACTGAGCGAGGAGATTACTTAGCTTGGCTGATAAAGCTGTGCTGACGGGCTTGCCTTGGTTGCACTCAAACATAGTAGTTTGATGACAACTCTTCCCCTGCACTACATTAGTGTTGGCCCGGCATCTTCCACATTAGCTAAGGGATGCTTTGCGTTTAGATGGTACTTGAGACTGGAAGAACTCCTACAGTAAACTAATTCCACATTGCACAAGGTGCAAACAACCTTAGTCTGGTCAAGGTTTCCATTGGGAAGTTTCTTAAAGGGGTCATACAAAGGCAATTTTCCACAAGCTAATATGATTCTTTAGGGTCTTAATGGAAAGTTTGTAATACAGTTTGTTTTAAAATTTCTCAAAGATAGTGTAAAAAACGCTCATTTTACCTGTCACGATTAGCTGGAGTTGCCAGCCTAGCTTTCTGGTTGGCACTCCAGCGTCAGACTTGTACTCTGTGTTTTGTGTCTGTTTTAATTCATGGACTCATTCTCCTGAACTCAAGCCCCGCCCTGCTCGTTTGTTGTCATGGTGTTTCATTGTTGTCTCCGCCCACTGACCTAGTTTGGTGTGTATAAATACCCCGGATGTCTTTGTGTTAGTTGCTGGTCAATGTTTGGATGTACCGTGCATTTTCCCAGTTGTCAAGCCCTCCGTGTTTTCCCATGTTCCCTGTGTTTTCTCTGTGTTTCTCTGCCTTCCTGAATCTCGACCTAAGCCTGCCCTCGGACTCTCGCTTTAGCCTCGCCCCCTGGACTCTGTTCGCTTCATCGCCTGATTCACGCCACTAACTTTGGATTAATCTCTTGCCGCTGTGTCTTATATCCCCATTTGCCATTGTTGACTCTGCCGTTTCCACGTTGTGTTTACTCTGTGTCCTTAATAAACATTTGCAAATGGATCCGTACGTTTCCACGCGTGTCTATCGTGACATTACCCTGTCAAAAACAGCTCTTTCGAAATCACTCTGTTCTGTGTACTTCCCCTTTAAATCTTCACGAGCTCCGCTGACCCCGCCCCTCTTTTTCGAGGCGCTCTCTGAGGATCTTTGTTTATCTTTATTCATAGTGAAACTTGCTAATTAACACATTATTAGGAAAGGCGATTTGCAAAGATTCATTAAAAGACATTATACTCACTGCTTCTGTAGGTGTGGCTGGATCATGAATGATTCGTGCGAACATAAACGCATTTCCGTTGATCAAGGGCGCGTTTCCCTTCAGAACCAAATGTAAGGTTTTTCCATGTCTTCAGTCTCTCAGATGTCGGGAGTAAATGACTACTGCTGTGTTCATTAATACATTCAACAACAAAACACCTCAATCTCTTAGGAGTCTTGCTTGTCTCTGCGTCTCAGTCTGATGACGGCTTACTCAGGGCGGGTCTGAGGTAAGACCCCAGTTCAGTCTGTGTGACACGGTGCTGTCAATCAACTATTGTGGGAGTGGCCTCTGTCGGTGTGACGCCACACCGACATGCATTTGAGAATGGCTTGATTTCAGAAGGGGCAACTTATTCTTCTTTTAATTTAATAAAAATACTTGTGGATCTTTATCATTGTAGGATGGTTGTGTACACACACTCCCAACACACATTTCAGTCCAAACAGCTTGAAAAAGTGCATGTACCACCGTATGACCCCTTTAAAAATAAATTTTCCCTTAAGCAAACCCGGCAGCTTCATAGCTGCATCCATGTTAGCACGTCACGTTTACACAGGTTTGAAGACTCGTTCTCACCCCCTACAGTGCAATTCGACTAGGTATACATCCGCGCTAAAATATGAAGGTGAAAGTCATCAAACCTGTTCACCGTCACCTGGGGAAGAAAGAGATGAAAGGGACTATCACTCAGCGCATGCCAATATCACGGACACTTCAACCATATCTCACTTTGTAATTATTAATAAATCCACCCTCCGGGGTTTTTGTTTCCAAATTCCTCTTGTCTTGTCGTGCTCTCTAGCGCCAGTGGCCACACTGGTGGAGAATGCAGGCAATTGCACTGGCCTGAGGCACTGACAGACAAAGAATTTCCACGCTTCACCCACCACCAACCCCACTGTTTTTTTTACCACCTCCCCGAAGAGGAAATGGAAGATTTATTGAGGCAGCTCACCGAAGTCAGCGTCCGCCAGCAGCACTGCTATGACCAGCTCGCAGAACGCCAGGAACGGATGGAGGACTATCTGGCCGAGCTCTGCTTTTCGGCCGCTCAAGCGACTCCGCTGCCTGACCCCCGACCAGGGAACCCCCTTTATGTCCCGGCTAATGGTTGACCTCTGCCGGCTGCTGAAGGTCCAACATATCTGTACCTCCGTTTATCATCCCCAGACAGAGAAGTCAACAGGATTCACGCCCTTTGAATTGTTGTTCGGCCGCCAACCCTGGGGCCTACTCGACGTGGCCAAGGAGGCCTGGGAGCAGCAGCCGGCAGCCCATCGAACCACCGTTGAACACATCCGGGAGATGAGGGAAAGGATAGACCGAGTCATGCCATTAGTCTGGGAACACATGGTGAAGGCCCAGCAAGCCCAGCAACGCACCTACAACCGGGCGGCCCAACCACGGGAATTCAACCCAGGAGATAAGGTAATGGTCCCGGTACCCAATTATGCCTGCAAGTTCCCAGCCCAATGGCAAGGACCCTACACAGTGGAGGAACGTGTGGGGCCAGTTAACTACCATATGTGGCAGCTGGGACGCCGTAACCTCCATCAAGTGTACCACATTAACCTGCTGAAACGCTGGATAGGGGACCGGGACCAGGTGGCTGCCTTCGTCGCCCCAGAGCCCACGGTTGTAGACACCAACTCCCATCTATCGGCCGCCCAGAAAGCCGAGCTGAGGCACCTGGTCGGTCAGTTCCAGGATGTGTTTTCGGAGACCCCCGGCAAAACCACCGTCATCCACCACGATATCCTCACACCACCAGGAGTCCTTGTCCGGCAGCAGCCCTGTCATATAAACGAGGCCCGTCGGCAGGCTATAGAGGAGGAGATCCAAAAAATGCTAAAGCTGGGGGTGATAGAACCATCCCGGAGCCCATGGTCCAGCCCCATTGTCCTGGTGCCAAAGCTGGATGGCTCCCTCCGTTTCCCTCCTTTAAGGCGTGTAGCCTTTGCTCGCGGCCGGGGCAGATGACAGTCGGCAGACGTTTCTGCAATGACTACCGGCACCTAAACGAGGTATCCCAGTTTGATAGCTATCCCATGCCCCGAGTGGACGAGCTGCTGGAGCAACTGGGAAGGGCCTGGTTTATCACCACCTTGGATCTCACCGAAGGTTATTGGCAGGTGCCACTGTCCGAAGATGCAAAGCCAAAGACTGCCTTTTCGACCCCGTCTGGACATTGGCAGTACCGGGCCCTTCCCTTCGGGTTACATGGAGCTCCAGCCACATTTCAATGCCTAATGGACATAGTCCTCCGGCCCCATCAGGAGTATGTTGCCGTCTACATCGATGACGTCATCATCCCCTTGGAGACATGGGAGGACCATCTGGAATGGCTACGGAGGGTGCTGTCCAAGCTGAGGCGGGCTGGACTAACCGCCAACCCCTGTAAGTGTCATCTGGCCATGTCGGAGGACAAGTACCTGGGTTTCATTGTGGGAAGAGGACTGGTGAAGCCAAAGGAGGACAAGGTCCGGGCCGTCCTGGAAGCCGTGAGACCCCTCACTAAAACTCAGGTATGGGCCTTCTTGAGGTTGGCGGGATACTACCGTTGTTTCATCCCCAGCTTTTCCTCTATAGCTGCCCCTCTAACAGACCTGACCAGGAAGAGCCATCCAGAGAATGTGAAGTGGACGGACGAGACAGAGAAAGCATTCAAAGCGGTACAGCAGCACTTACCTCAGAACCTGTATTACGTTCCCCTGACTTTAATTGCCCCTTCCTGTTGCAGACCGATGCCGATACTGGACTCGGCGCAGTGCTGTCCCAGGTACAGCAGGGAGAGGAGCATCCGGTCGTTTACATCCGCCGTAAGCTGTCCCAGGCCGAGAGAAAATACATGACTGGGAATTCAAGGTTCGTATGCCAGCCCCGCACCCAGGCGGCCGAATTGACTCGTACACAGTACACAGGTCGATGAGTCCCCGGGATGAGCCAATGCCCACGGACCCACCAACACCGGCGACCAAGAAGTGGATGGCAGGCTGCGCTGTACACAATGATGTCCCCAAAATGACACCCCGTATCTCCGTGGAAGTACAAGGAAAAGTCTACATAGCTGTTTTGGATTCAGGGAGCAGCATCACCTTGATGAGGCCCGACATATTGGGACCCGGGCCATCGCTGAAAGGTACGCTACCAGTAACATGTGTGCACGGTGATACCCAACAGGTCCCGACATGTCGTTATTCGGAGAGGAAATGCCAAGAACGTGATTGAGGTTGGAGTCGTCAAGGACCTGCCTGTAGCCGTACTACTAGGATGCGATTGGCCGGGGTTCGAAGAAGCCTTGACCAGCACAGCGCAGCCTGCTCGACCGACCCGCCGACACCGATGTCGGCCATCCCGGGGAGCCAGAGCAGCCTTCGCCACCACGGATAGCGGGAGAGACGGTGAGTCCCCCTCTCGTGATACTAATGTTTTCTTTGATGTCTTCCAGCAGGTCACAGGAGGGGGAGCTTTCGGGGCTGCCCAGCGGGAGGTTGACAGACTCAAGCATTGCTGGAAACAGGTTCGAGTTGCGGAGGACCAGGAGGTCCATCCAGCCCCTCACCCTCTCCCGCATTTCATTGTCCAAAACAGCCTGCTGTACTGCGTCGCCCAGAGGAGGGGGGAGGAAAAACGGCTGTTGGTGGTCCCAAGCACCAAGACAGAGACAATTCTGGAGCTGGCTCACGCACCTCCCATGGCCGGACACCTGAGGGCGGCTAACACAGCCCAACGGATCAGGGACCGCTTTCATTGGCCCGGCCTGGAGGCCGAGGTAAAACGGTTCTGTGCCTCCTGCCCAACATGCCAGCTCACCACTCCAAATAAACCTCCCCCCAGTCCTCTCATTCCTCTGCCTATCATCGGGGTCCCTTTCGAGCGGATCGGGATGGATCTCGTAGGGCCACTGCCAAAATCCAGCCGGGGTCATGAGCACATCCTGGTCATCCTATGTCCTCTTCGGAATCTGAGAAGTGCCCCAAGCGTCAACAGGCTTCACCCCTTTCGAGCTCCTATTCGGACGCCAGCCCTGGGGCCTTCTAGATGTCACCAGGGAAGCCTGGGAACAGCAGCCGGCACCCCACCGTATGGTCATTGAGCATGTCTGGGAGATGAGGGAGAAAATAGACCGTGTCATGCCATTAGTCCGGGAACACATGGTCCAAGCCCAGCAAGCCCAGCAGCGTCATTACAACCGGGCGGCCCAACCGCGGGAGTTCAACCCTGGAGACCGAGTGATGGTCCTAGTCCCCAACGCCGCCTGCAAATTCCTGGCACAGTGGCAAGGCCGTACACCGTAGAAGAACGGGTAGGCCCAGTGAACTATCGTGTACGTCAGCCAGGACGAAGACATGCCACCCAGTTCTACCACATTAACCTTCTAAAGTGCTGGATCGGGGACCGGGACCAGACAGCGGCGCTCGCGCTCTCCCAGCCCACGGTTGTCGATGCAGATCCCCACCTTTCGGACGCCCAGAAAGCAGAGTTGAGGCACCTGGTCAGTCAGTACCAGGATGTGTTCTCAGAGACCCCGGGCCACACAGATGTCCTTCAGCACGACACTATAATCAGCCCAGGAGTCGTCATCCGGCATCGGCCCTATCGAATCCCCAAAGCCCGTCGGCAAGCTGTCAAGGAGGAGGTACAACAAATGCTCACGCTGGGGGTAATCGAGCCATCCAGAAGCCCGTGGTCCAGCCCCATTGTCCTAGTCCCGAAGCCAGATGGCACCCTCCGGTTTTGCAACGACTACCGGCGCCTCAACGAAGTGTCCCAGTTTGACGGCTACCCCATGCCCCGAGTGGATGAGCTGCTGGAACGTCTGGGAAGGGCCCGGTACATTACAACACTACACCTGACTAAGGGATATTGGCAGGTCCCCCTGTCTGACACAGCCAAGCCGAAGACCGCCTTCTCAACGCCGTCGGGACACTGGCAGTACCGGACCCTTCCCTTCGGCCTTCACGGAGCACCAGCGACGTTCCAGCGGCTCATGGACATCATCTTCCGGCCTCATCAATAGTACGCAGCTGCCTACATCGACGATGTAGTGATCCACTCGGAGGCATGGGAGGATCACCTGGAGTGGCTTCGGAGGGTGCTGTCTGAGCTCAGGAGGGCTGGACTTACCGCTAACCCCCACAAATGCCACCTAACCAAGTCAGAAGTGAAGTACCTGGGATTTATCATCGGAAGAGGGCTCGTGAAACCACAAGAGAAAAAGGTCCAAGCCGTCAAGGAGACTCCACAACCGACCACAAAGTCCCAGGTACGAGCTTTCTTGGGGTTGGCGGGATATTACCGGTGCTTTATCCCCAGCTTCTCCTCCCTAGCTGCCCCTCTTTCAGACCTGACCAGGAAGGGGCAACCACAAAAAGTTCGCTGGACGGACCAGACGGAGAAGGCGTTCCAGGCCCTCAAGGAAGCCTTGACCACCGAGCCAGTTCTTCACGCCCCGGATTTCAACCGCCCCTTCCTGGTGCAGACCGATGCCTCCGATTCGGGACTCGGAGCCGTACTCTCCCAGGAACATCAAGGGGAGGAGCATCCGGTCGTGTACATCAGCCGTAAGCTGACCCCTGCAGAAAAGAACTCTACCACACTGTTTTGTCGTGCTCTCTAGCGCCAGGGTTCACAATGTGCCAAAACACATTTCAAAATATGTAATAAATATATTTTAAAATGTATTTTACCACATATATTTTTTGGCAATTTTTTGTATATTTTGAAATATATTTCAAAATATTTTTTTTTACTGTATGGGCTTCTGGCATCAAAACCTTAAGACTCTGAGAGTGATTTCTCACAAAAGTGGCAGAAGCCACCACAAATTGGCGTTACAAACAGGACTGGAAAGGAGCAAGAGGTTGAAGACCACTTTGGGCAACACGAGCTCAATACAGGCAAGCAGTTTTTACTTCTATAATTAGTTAGTGTTGTTCACCAGAGTCTTCCTGTGGTGGTAAGGACAGTCAGAAAATGTGCCTCCGAATTTAAAAACAAAGAAATAAAATATAAGCGTTAAACAGATGAAGTATAAAGTAGGTGAATGTGTTTAGGTTTCACCACAGTTTTTTTTATAAACTCTTTCATAAATGCACAGTTACGTGCATTCCATAACTTCCTCTGTGTTTGTTTATTCAGTGTATAGTAATATGGCACTATATATACAGTATATATATATATATATATATATTAGGCCTGCAGCGACGCGTCGATGACGTCGACGAATTGATTCTAAAAAATCGTCGACGTCAAATCCAGTAGTCAACACATCATGCCCACTCCTTTTTTCCCCTTAACTGAAGCCTATTCAATCACGCAGTGATAACTGCAACGGCTGCTCCCACCGAAGCTCGCATGAGGGGGTGTGTCCGCGCGTATATATAAGCGGGCAGCGCACAGCCGGCTTCAGGTTACCTCGACTGAAGCGCCAAACACTTGCAGCACGGCAAGGGACGCAGTTCTCGTTCCCGTGTCTCAGGGAACCTGGGTTACGAGAGTAACCTATTCGTTCCCTTTCGACACTTTCACTCGTACTGTGTCTGCTAAGACGCAATGGGAACACAGTTCAATCCCGCCATGCTGCAAGTGCAGAATGATAAAGCCTGACAGCGGACCTAGGGGAAACCCGAGGACGCACCTGTCTCATAAGCACAACATCGTCCTTTCACTTTAAGGCGTGTAGCCTTTGCTCGCGGCCGGGGCAGATGACAGCCGGCAGACGAGCTTATAAGTGAATAAGTCATATCCTGAATACACTGTTTGAACGCACATCGGTCAATACAGCGAATACACAGACACATACAGCTTAAGTTCTCGGGTTGGGGTTACATTGGCCAACACAGAACGAGAAAAAACCTTTAAACTTGAGTTATTTGTACTGTAAAAGAGTTTTGTTTAACAAAACCATTTTGTACAACACTGCTGTTATTTTGTTTTAAGCAGAAGATGTTTGGCTTTGGATACTTTATCTTATCTATTTAATCTTTAGGGGCAATTAGTGATTTTATGGGGGGTTTTTTTTATCATGCAACAGAAAAATAATAGTTAGATAAATCATCTAATTAGTCATTAGAATAGTCCACTATTCTATAAAATAATCGCCGGAATAATCGTTTTAAAAATAATCGCTTACCCCCAGCCCTAATATATATATATATATATATATATATATATATATATATATAAAAGTATACATCTATATATTTATTTTTAT
>JAUMHE010000046.1:16620978-16631272 GCA_032359235.1 Enteromius mattozi
ACAGAAGGCTTGCATGCAGATGCTAGATTGAATAGGTTACGCTTTGAGATCCAAGACAAATTTTGGAAAGAATTCCACCAATAAAGTGTATTTGGATTGAATAATTGAATTAAAAAATAATCTTAAAGCTAACAAATGCCTCTAGTTTTATTCATTTAATAGACCTTTTGAAGTTTGGACAAAAACTCATGTAAGTGATGTGTTTTTTTGCATTTTATTTTTTCATATAGTGAGTGTGAAACACGAAACGCATCAATTACACGATTTTATAGTAAAATCTGTTACTTTTCATGTTAATCAAGTCAGTTTTGATCAAGAACAACGTACTGTCACTTTAATTCAGTGCAAACGGCGCAGCTAAAATAAGCTCTCATCCGTTAACATGGGCGCCTAAAAAAAATATGCTCTGCTTACGTGTGCAGTGTGAAACCGGCGTCAGTGTTTAAGTTCTCCATGCTCGACGTGTCGGCGGAATAACGTAACGGAGCGGGGACACGTGACTCCACACGCGGTAGTGTTTTTAAAGGGAAAGTAATCGAAATAATCGACCTGGAATTTTTTTTTATCGATTTATAGGTTCTGAATCTCGATTTCGATTACTTTTCGATTAATCGCCCAGCCCTAATAAGATGGCACATATATTATGACATATAGCTGAAATCACTTTAGTTTAAGCGGCAATGTAAATCAATAATTTTCACGATTACAATGAGACTTCGTTATAAATTAATCCGTAGTCTTTTTTCCCATGCATTCTGATGTTCCTTCACTTTTAAATCTTGCTATACACTTGAAACAAAGGGGAAAAATACATTAATTTGAAAGCTGAGCTGTTTTAAATCAAAAGCAACAAAGCTATATATTGCACTATGGAAGACATGAAATATTATTTCCAAGCATATTGTCCCCGCGAATATTACACATGATATAATTTCTGCTAATAATCCCACATAAATGCCTTTGTAGTGTATTAAAAAGGGTTAAATAAGAGCGCTACAGTGCCCCCCAAAATAATGTCGACTGAGTGTGTGAGCTGATGTTAAGATAAAAAGTTGTTCCAGTTCAGTCTTTTAATAAATATCATATTCTTGATATTAAGCTGTTTCCGACCGACCGATCGAACGCAACAGTATTCAAATATGCCTAAATTCCAGTGGCCTTCTCTCAATACAGGTCATTTGCAAGTGCATTATACTAAATATTATAACTTTAATTTCAAAGATTTAAATTCCTGAAACATTTAGACTTTATTCTTGTAATATTTCGACTTTAATCTCGTAGTTTTAGATTTGTATTTATTTTTTTTTGGTGGCACTAAAACGCCGTCGTACTATATAACACCTGTCGTGTTTTAAAAGTTAGCTTCTGTAATTCCATTTTTCTTCTTATCACAATGAGACATATAGCCTATATAAATATATATTTTACAATTTACAACTATACTGTGATTTCAATTAGTGTTGCATTGCAATTGTGCACTGCAAAAAATGCTTTTCAAGACTAGATTTTATTAGTCTTGTTTCCAGCCAAAATATCTAAAAATTCTTAAATCAAGAAGGATTTTCTAGACAATAAAAAGGTCGTTTTCAGCAAAAACAAGTCAAAATGAAGTGAGTGTTTACTTCTTGTCTTCCACATTTCATCAAAGCGTCTCTATGAATGTTATTCAGCTGTAGTGATATCTGATGTATTTGTCCATATAAAGGATTTCCTAGTCTGTTTTTTAACAGACTACTTATTTACTCTTACTTGTCATATTTCTTTTTCAGTAATTTTACTTGTACTGAAGTAAATTATTCTTTAAGTAGCAATACTTTTACTTAAGTACAATTTCTTAGTACTTTTTCCACCACTGCTGCAAACACACATAAACTGCAAACAACAAGTGGCACTATATGTTCTTAAAAGCCACAAATAAAACTACGTCACCAGGGAATTGACTGTTAGTCTTGTATTATTTCCACAATAGAGAAGGCTAACATTTCACTTTTGTGGAGTTGAGTGATTGCTGTTACAAAAAAAACAACTCCTCAGTCAACCCAGCTTCTCAAGTAAGAGTGGGATCAGATTAAAGCAGGGTCATCGCTAGGGTATCTATCTAGGGCCGTTATACTTCAGTCTTTCTTTCGAATTGCTCTGCTTTGGTAATTGTCACAGTCTTTCTTTCGATTGTTCAGTTAACATTAACAGCAGGGCCGTGCACAGAAAAAAATGAGCACTAAGCCTCTTCTCACCAAGCCTGCATTTATTTGATCCAAAGTATAGCAAAAACAGTACAATTTTTAAATATTTCTACTCTTACAAAATAACCGATTTCTATTTGAATATATTTTAATACATTCAATAATATAAAACAGACCTTGAGACAATAACTCTTCACCAAACACGAATGACTTGTACATACACTATATGGACAAAAGTATTGGAACACCCCCTTCTTTAGTACAGATAAGGCACTTCCAAAGCTGTGGCAACAAAGATGGAAACATAATTCATGTGTTTTCTAATTGTATTTCCATCTTTTCCAACATTTTTGGAAGTGTCTAAAATGACTCTATCCATATGTACAAGTCATTGGTGTTTGGTGATGAGTTTTTGGATCAGGGTCTGCATTTAAAGTCACACCAGAGGTGTTCAGCTGTCATTATGGCTCTCTGTGGACCAGTCATTTCTTTTTAACCCTTGCCTTATGCACACAGACAATTCCCTAGAATATCATTATATGCAGAAATATTAAGGTGTGCATTTATGGACATTACTTAAGTAGTCAGATCTGTTCATCGGAAGGGGGTAACCCAATACATTTGGAAATGTCTTCTATTATATACACTATAACACTGTAATAATTTCCGACTTCATTATAGAAGTTTTGAGCTCTCCCTCACTCTCTGAGCCCAAGTTAAAGTTAAATGAGTTTGGTGCTAATGTTATGCAAATTTTGAGGGCGTAAACATTAATGATCCTGAGTGTAGCATCACAGTCAGTTTTGGCATTCGCCTCTTTTTCAGTGGTCTTTTGCACACACAAGATTTACATGAGGAGGAAACATTGGTTTTTGAGACTCACGGTATGTCATTTCCTTGTACAGAACTGTGTGTGTGAATACAGATGTAAAATCATGGTAAACAAGTATGTCACCTTTTGTCTTCATTGTCTCTTGCTGTTTCTGTCCCATTATTTTAATTGATGGTCATTGTTTATGCTAATCAAGCTCTGGGTTAAGTGTGAATGTAATGATCTCTCTGATAATGAGTGTTATAGTTATGATGATTTGATTAGAGTTGGAGTTCAGTGCTTTAGTCAGTCTTGATGACTGCAGTGTGATACAGTACCATCTCAATCGAGAACCTGATAAAGATTCACTCAGACTTCTGATCTTCACTTCTTCACTACAGGTTTAAAGGGTTATTGCAGGTATTGTCTCAAAATTAAAACTTCACTAATATAATAACATTTATTTGTACTTTTTAATACTCCGTTGTGACACTGTCACACAGGACACATTTTAACCTGTTCAGTATATTATAGTGTGTGTGTGTATATATATTATATATATATTAGT
This sequence comes from Enteromius mattozi, assembly GCA_032359235.1. Lineage (NCBI taxonomy): Eukaryota > Metazoa > Chordata > Actinopteri > Cypriniformes > Cyprinidae > Enteromius > Enteromius mattozi. The sequence goes on from JAUMHE010000046.1 coordinate 16,624,541, forward strand.
TAGTATATTTGAGTTGTAATAGGCTTTCATGTTGTCTTAGCCATTTTATTTCTTATAAAAATGTATGTGTGTTTGTCTTTAAGAAACTCTCGGTCGGCCTGTCATGTGACTGATTACATAACCAGAAACCGGAACAAAATGGTATAAAGGATGCAGCATGGGAAGCAAACAGTCTCACTTTACAAATCTGACTTACCTTTCCAGATATAAGCACTTGGTTGGATATTTCTGCTGGTTGATGAAACTGAACATGCACAGCTTTGACCAGATACTTGATGTAATTCTTAACTGGAAAAATCACAAATGCTTTGTAGTTAATAGTGAATTGATAGATCTTTTGTCTTATATAAGCACGTGTGAAGTGCTGTGTTATTGATCACTTCAGAAATCTGTGATTCATCTCTTACAGATCCATGTGACACTATTATAAGGAGAGAAGATTTAAGAGCCATTTAAACATGAAGAAACTGAGGAAGAAGCAAAAATGGTGTCTATTAAAAAAGAAGAGTGAAGACATGAAGATTGAAGAAGCATTCAGAGTCAAACATGAAGATACTGAAGAACACACAACAATGGTGGTTATTAAAGAGGAGAGTGAAGACATGAAGATTGAAGAAGCATTCAGAGTCAAACATGAAAATACTGAGCAACAAACAGGTTTGTTTTCATTCTGAAAGCTGAACTCACTCATTTGATCCTTTATTGAAGTGTCCAACGCTACAGAAAAGGATTGATATTTTTGAAGAGCGTCTTAGTCTTGCTATTAAAGTGGTTTTATTTGACATGGAGATGTTGAGATCACATGAAAATAAAGTTAATGCAATAATAATCATCACATCGAATGATGGGAAGAAGTTTTGAGATTCAATTTAACTCCACCTTTAAGTTCTTAGTCTGTTGTTCTCAAACTCAGTTCCTGGAGGGCCACAGCTCTGCACAGTTTAGCTCCAACCCTAATCAAACACACCTGATCCAGATAATCAAGTTCTTCTGACTCTTCAACTCTGCAGAGCTGTGGCCCTCCAGGAATTGAGCCTGAGACCACTGACTTAGCGCATATAAGATGTACATGTTGTTGGTTTGGATGTTTGTTCCGTGTGCTACTGAAATGGTGTTAATTTGGATTTATCTTTTTTTTTTTCCATTAGATCTGACAACACTGAAAGAGGAGAGTCAAGAACTCATTGACGAAGAAGATAACGTTCATTCTGAAAAGACACGAAAAAGAGCTAAAAAGACAACAAGTAGACGCCATTTCACCTGCCAACAGTGTGGAAAGAGTTTCAACAGAAAAGGAAACCTTGAAGTCCACTTGAGAGTTCACACTGGAGAGAAGCCTTTCATCTGCCAACTGTGTGGAAAGAGTTTAATTAGTAAAGTGAACCTTATATACCATATGAAAGTTCACACTGGAGTGAAACCTTTCACCTGCCAACAATGTGGAAAGAGTTTTAATAAAAAAGGAAACCTTCAAGACCACATGAGAATTCATTCTGGAGAGAAGCCTTTCACCTGCAACCTGTGTGGAAAGAGTTTCATTCAAAAAGCACACCTTTCAAATCACATGAGAATTCATTCTGGAGTGAAGCCTTACACATGTCCTCAATGTGGAAAAAGTTTTACACATAAACACAACCTCGATGCCCACATAAGAATTCATACTGGAGAGAAACCTTTCACCTGCCAACAGTGTGGAAGGAGTTTCACTGAAAAAGGAACCCTTAATAAACACGTTAAGATTCACACGTGAGAGAAGCCCTTTACTTGTGATCAGTTTCAGATGTAAAGCATCTCTTTAACATGGACAATCACACCGGAGTGATTACTGTTCAGTGTGTCATGTGATCCTCTAAGTTCAAATATGCTTTCATGCTTCAGCTGGTGCTGAGCCAGAGATGGACGTGTGCTTTAATAAAATCAAAGGGAAGTATTAAAATGTGCCTGAAAGTGTTTAAATGAACTACTTAATTCAGAAAGTTCAAATTGTCAACTTTAAAAGTTCCTTAGAAACAGTTAAACTGTTTTGTTTTTTTTTGTATGGCGTTTATACAGTGCCTTGCGAAAGTATTCATACCCCCTTTTTTTCATGTTTTTTAAATTACTTTTTTTCCCCACATCAATCTACACTCCGTACACCATACTGACAAAGCAAAAAGAGAATTGTCACAACTTCATTAATTTATTAAAAATAACCTCATAAAATAAGTACATTGCAGAAGTATTCAAACTGTTAACTAAATATTTAGCTGAAGCACCTGTATCGTCTCTAGTCTTTTTTTGGTTTGATGCAACAATTACAGCATTTGGCAACTGTTAAGAACTTTTCTGAATTCTTCCCCAGATGTGTACTTTACTTACTTGGGCCCAAAGACTCCCAAAGGAGGATAGGCCATTGACCACACTTCACCATCTATCGCAGCTCTGGGCTGTCCTTTCTGCCTCCGTCTAGTTGGTCCCCATCTGCTTCAACTCCGAGTCTACATCTCGCCTCCAGCTATTTTCCTTGTGGATTCCAGTTTAAGGCCTGTCGGGTGACGCTGGAGGCTGATTTCCTCAGTGTGTGTCCTATCCAGCCCCATTTTCTTCTTAGAATCTGGCTTATTGGTTCTTGTCCCGTTCTCTGCCATCCCCAGATGTGTGGCTTGACACAAACCTGCTTTTGTGTTCTACAGACAGTTCTTTTGACCTCAGGGCTTGGTTTTTGGTCTGATATGCATTCTCCGCTCTTAAACCTTTTATTAAGATGTGTGTACCTTTCAAAATCATACCCATTCAATTGAATTTGTCACAGGTTAACTTCACTCGAAGTGTAGTAACATCTACAAGCAATGCGAAAGCTCCTAAGCTTTTGAGTTTTAACTGTCCCATGTAAGGGTATGAATACTTATGCAATTAAATCATTTATTTATTTTTTTTGTTTGTTTAATAAATTGGCAAAGATGTTAACAACCTGTTTTATGCTTTACCTGTATGGTGTAAAGAGTGTAGATTGGATTGGGGAAAAAAGTAATTTAAAGCAGTTTTAGATAAAGAAGAAAAAAAAGAAGGGTTTTGAATGTTTCACAAGACACTGTATGTGTGGGCTGTGTTCGATAATGCCATACTGTTATACTTCTCTTTGTGGATACGATTTGTGCAGTATGTAGTATGTATACTGTGCAAAGTACGCAAGTTTTCTGTATGCGTGAAATACCTGGATGACCTCCTATATTTGCCAAAATCTGTTAAATATAACTCAAGTACACTGAAATAACATACTACCACACAATTCTTACTATATTGGCAGTATGCAATATGTACATTGAGTAATATGCAAAAAAAATGTATGTATTATCAGCCTCAAACAGGGAAGAATGAGAGCTAGTAATGGTAGAACTAAAGAGATACACACAGAATCAGCAGTGTTCTGGTGCTTTCCTTAATGGCTATGCCTTTTTTTTTTTTCTTCTTTTTTTTACATTTTCTCTCTGGTTGTACGTTTCTAAACAACAGTAAACGTCTGGTTACAGTTAGACATCTGTCTTGTGTCTTACCATCACTATATGTGTTCACTCAACACTTCAATGTCTTTACTATTGCACTTGGTGTATTTTAAGGTCAAATAAAATTCTATACAAAGAGAAATCAGAATAACTACAATGCAACAACACACTCAATTTGCTGGAAAAACAATGAGAATCAATCTTAATTGATGCAGGTATGATGTTTTTGACCCTCACAAGTGTACATTTTAGAGAAAACCATTTTATGTATCAACTTTTCCGCAAAAAACCCCAAAATGGAGTGATTAAACTCAAAATAGCATTGTCCAACACAATCTGGGAAATCTATCAAGAATACACCAGGAATATAGTAAGATTGTTTCACATCTGTTACTTACACTTCTAATTTGTAACAGTATCATGAATTTTAAAGTGTTTGATTCGCTATTTAAATGACTAAATGGATCTGCTCCGTAGGATAATTCTGATACATGCAATGACTATCCATTAAGACATTTTTATATTTGTGTAGCCTACATAATTATATTCTTTTAAAATGTAATCCTTTAATATTTGGCATGTTTGTGCGCTGCTGCACATCCCTGAGTGTAATGTGCAAAAAGTGATCGTGCATTGTGGACCCGCTCAGAGGTGTCACCAAATTTGGGCCGATGTCTTTCAGAGTTTAGCCCTGCTCAGGGCTGTTTCTCAAGCCAGATTTGAGGATCCTTGCACTTGCACTAAACAAATAAATATAAGTGATTACTCTATGTGCGGAGGATACGTCACACTAAAAGAGATTGTGCTCTTCACCTGTTTTATCAACTGATGAAGGTAGGAGGACCTCCATTGCTGCTGCTTTCTTTCTTTCTCACTCACTCAGTGGTATCAGGGCAGTTTTTAATACGCTCAATTTATGATTATCTTTGTCATTTTTACTCGTGGTGTAATTTCGTACCAAATATGTTATATTTTCATCGAACAAAGTTCTGAGGGGAGACGTAGACTTTCTTTCCATCTCACAGAGCAACAATTGTGTTTTCTCGGGCTTGATGACACCCTCCTCTTTTTTTTTTAAAGAGACCGATCTGCTGCTGGTATGCAATCCCACGCAGCGTCTCTGGATCAGCTCTCCTCTGCTGTATGGACTGCCTCTTGAAGACATTCTGGTGGGAAAAAAAAGTGGTCGTAAAAACTACACATACACAAGATAAAATGTATCCAGATTAAATTAATAGTATTTTTTATCATTTTGTATTGTTGAAAATGTTATTTTTCTTAATAAAAGCTGTATATTTAATTAGTTTGGATGGATTGTTGTTTTGTTGTCTATTTGAAGGCGTTCATTAGCTGTCTATTTGATGTCTAGTCTATTCTGGGGCTATGGTTAGACGTCTATTAGATTGAGAGCCCACTGACAACCGTATTTTAGCCTAGACGTCTGGGCTGTGTTTAAACGGCTAATAGACCCTATAAACCATCTTTAGGATGTGATGGAGTTGACTTTAAACAGCCAAAAAAGAGTTGCACTATAATATTACATTGGGCCATTTATAGCTTTTATTGTGCTTTATTGTGGCATTGTTTAAACAACATTATGCAGCCTCACAACACTTATTTCCATCAAGAGTTGCATTTATTTTTGCCCTAGATTTGTATTGACATAGGAGAGTCTGGCCACTCTGTTAAGTCGACTCCAGCACTTCATCAAGACATTTAGTAGAGTTAAGCTCGGGAATGCTGATCAATTAATTGAAATGAGTAAAACTTTTTTTTTTGTGCTCACTGAACCACTGTTTAGTGAGTTGAGGCTGATGAATTTTGTTATTTTCGAGCTGAGTTGTGTTCATTGGTAGGTACTTTGAGATGGTTTGTTTAAAAAAAATAAAAAGCTACACACTGCATCAGTTTTGTTTAAAATAATTATTACCAAACTTAACAACAAGCATAGAAATCACTGCAGTCATCCCATTCTAGAATCTTCTGTATTTATTTATTTATTTAAATTCTAATAATTATTTTGGCCAGGCAGTGTACATTTCAGTGAGTCTACGTATCCATATGTACCACCCTTAAGATGTTTGATTATGACACTGTTAGTACATTACAACATTACTTATTGTCTTTGTTTTTACTCCAGGTGGGCATATTCATCTTTTTCGTCCAGAGGGTTCTGGTGCTGGTTCTGGAGACCAGCTGATGTTGATGTGGATCTTCTGCAGTGTCACTCTTGGGTGTTTAATGTTTTTGTGGACTAATTCATGTGCTGAACTGAAGCTACGCAATGGAGCTCAAATGTCGTTTTTTAAGAAAAACAACAAAGCTGTCACCAAAAACTCTTAAGGACATTTGACATTGGCAACTTTTTGTTGTTGTACACACGTGTATGAGCACACTGAAGTATGTTTTGCATGAGTTGTAAGCATAAATAAATTGATAAAACATTATGGTTTGTGTGTGTTGTGGTTAGTTTGTTGTAGCACACTGGGCAATGTGGTAGGATCAAATATATGAAATTTGTTGGGATAAAACATTATGTAAATGTAATTCATTTTAAGTACACTGGAGTTCTAATAATGTATATAATTTTTTTTTTTTACGCATTTAAAACAAACTGGTGATGCATTTTAATCAAATAATATACAATACTTACAGTTATTTAAAAAGAATTGCATTTTTATATAATTATTTCTTCAGATTTCCAGTTTAGTGGCAGGCAGGCCCATAGACATGTAACTGTATATGCGTAGGCCACTTCCTGTTGATTTATTTAGCATTTTTTTTGTTCACCTTTATGTTTTTAATATCTAAAATAATCTGTCAAGTGTTCCATTTATAAGAAGACCAACTATAATTTGTGTTCTAACGCATTCAATATTTAAAGTTGGGGTACAATGGGAGTGACAGGGGTTAACCCACTTGTCTTTGGGTAAACCAATAGGACTGAGCTAATTTAAATTAAGTGGGAGAACGGTTAATTTACCCGGGATAACGATACATCAGTAGTACAGATACAAGGTGAAACAGCAAAGATTGCAGGTTATTGTAAGTTTAACTTAAAGGTGCCATAGAATGCATTGAGAGAATATTTTAAATTGTTCTCTGATATGTATATAGAAGGTATGTAGCTTAGGTAAGGGGAAAAAATGCCCAGAAACGGTTTTACAGGTCCTTTTACAACCCTAGAATTTGACCCTAGAATGAAACAGTCTGTTTTTGCCTTATTTGGAAGGTTCATGAATAGTAATGA
>JAUMHE010000046.1:16638060-16653461 GCA_032359235.1 Enteromius mattozi
GTCCTGCACGGTGTTGGGCTGTAAGCACAACCCCCACCTGTGGACGTCAGGCCCTCATACCACCCTCATGGAGCTCTCATATCATCAAAAATATCTTAATTTGTGTTCTGAAGATGAACAAAGGTCTTACAGATTTGGAACGACACGAGGGTGAGTAAGTAATGACAGAATTTGCATTTTTGGGTGAGCTATCCCTTTAATAAACCTGACTGAAGACTGCGTACACATGGACGTCAGGGTTTTAGACAAATAATTAAATAGTTGGCAATTGTTCCAGTTAACAAACGTTATTGAAATCCCCCTGACGCATTTACGCCAACCGCCGACAGCCTGTTTCCCAAAAGTGCAGCGTCATGTTCACTCGCTGTCTGTTTGTTATTGGCTCTTCAAGCACACGAGAAGACAGCAGACATTCCTTTGCCCATTTGTTATCGTAACCTCTACGAAAAATATATCAGTGCGAAAGCTTCAGGAAGGTGTTGTGCAAATCATTCCCTGTTTAGCCTTTTTTATTCTGAAGGATATTTTGGCAGGAACGAAAGTCTGGATGGAAATCATTTGGAGCGCGTTAACGTCTGAGAAACAGTCAGGAATTGTTTCTGTTGGCGTCTTTGCGTTAAAACTGTCATTCGCACCAGCTGGCAGATGGACCACCAACAGTAGGATGAAGATCCCTTGGCTTGGAGTGTGTGTTGAACGTGTGAAATCAATGCCCAACAGATGTACCAAATCCCCGCTAGACTCTGTCACAGTAACTCAAATAATCACATTCTGTTGGGTGAGAAAGCAAAGACTAGCATAGATAGCTGTCACTTGCACTATTAGCCTGCAAATTAAGGACTGTACTATCAAGGATGTTATTGTTTTATTTTTTATTTTTTTGTTATGTCAGTAAGTGTCTGTATATTTTATCCCCTCACAGGCAGTGTTATTTTGAATTAGCTCTTATTTTTATGTCTTTAGGTTTTGTTTTAATTTTAATTTGTTTTAGCAGTGGTTATGAGTTAGTTTTTTTTTTTTTATTATTGTTGCTTTTTTTGTGAATATTTCTGCTTAGCTTTGTCATTTTCTGTCCTGTTTCTGCTATTTCTTCACAAGAATGTTCTTCACTGAAACTTCACTAAAAAGTTAATTATGTAGCATAAACAGTACATTACATATACAAAAGTATTATTTATGTACTATTATAGAATTAATTTGATATTTTTTATTTTATATTTATTTTATACTTTCAGTTCCATTTTTTAATTACATTTTAAATTTGAGTTTTAATTGTGAAGCTTTTGTTGTGATTATAATGTTTTAGTATTTCTATTTAACTTTAATTTATTATTCTTGTTATATTTAATTGCTTTTGTTATTTTATTGTGTCTTAGATTTATTTATTTTTTTTAATTTTTGTAAAATGTTTTAAAAATTACTTTTCTTTTTTACTATTCTATTTTGCATTTATGATATTTTTAATTAAAATTTTAGTGTGTTGCTTAATTCTTGCTTTTGTCATTTTTATTTAGCTTTAATTTGTTTTTCTTTTTAATTTTTGTTTAATGTTTATGTGCTTTTGTTATTTTTATTGTGTCTTGGATTTGTTTTAGTTTTTTTTATGTTTTTATAATTACTTTTTTAAAATTTTACATTTATGCTTAAGTTATGTTTATTTAATATTTTCTGTTTAATCAAAATTTTAGTTTGTTGCTTAATTCTTGCTTTTGTTGTTGTTATAACTTTATTTTTTAGCTTTAATGTGGTTTTGCTATTTTAATTTATATTTATTTTTTTATTTATATTCTTTCAGTTTCTTTTTGAAAATTTCCACCTAATACTTTCCTTCAGCTTTATCTGAATTCATTGAAATTATTTTTAATAGTTATACTTAACATTAACAACACAGCTTGCAAGGGACTCAAATTTTGAGGTGCTATTTATTTATTTATTTTTATTTAATTTTTTCCTTTAATTTAATTTTCATTTAACTTATTGTCATTTAATAAGCTTAAAATAATATGTATTTACTGCAGGAAAGCCCACGTGTCGCTGTGCTCTGGGTTTCACTGGTCCTCTGTGTGAGAAGCGTGTTTGTGACGGTTACTGTCTGAACGGAGGCACGTGTGACATGACCCTGGGGAACCAACCCATGTGCCACTGTCTGGCAGAATACACCGGAGAACGCTGTGTACACCGTGAGTAACAGTCTGTTACATGAACAAACGTTTTTGCATTCATTAACTCAGTTCTGATATCTAGTGCACTATTTACGCATCACAGGCCTTTTCACCAGTCACTGTTAGCTCAGTCAAACTTTATGAGAAGCACTGTTTCAACACCTAAAATACTTGGTCAAAACAATTTAGTTGCTGTGAAGAAGAGGTAAGTTATGACAGGAAGTTTGCAAACATTACTTCAGATCAGTCATAATAATAATCTTTCTTTCTGTCTGATGGCAGATATTTGTCACCATTATTGTGTGAACTCCAAAGGCTGCACACTGTCCGGCTCAGGACATGTGGAGTGTGTGTGTCCCACTCGCTACGAGGGGCCGAAATGTGAGACGGACCGGTGTCTTCGCTGCCGAGGGGCCCCATGTATCGTAGACGAAGAGACGGGAGACGTCGCCTGCAAGTGTGTATTCAGTACAGTGACATTAGCAGATCAGCACTAACTCATTATGTAACATTATACAATATATCTAAATCTAAAAGTGTGAAAATTAGTGCTGCTAAACTATTCGTCATAATTAATTGCATCTAAAATAAAAAATGTTGTTTAGATTATATATGTCTGTGTACTGTGTCGATTTATAATGTTTATATAAATGCACACACATGCATGTTGTATATGTTATATATAAATATATTTATATATGTGAATACAAAAACATGTATACATGTAATTATTTTCAGTATATACAATATGTGTATTTATATATTCATAATAAATATACACAGAGTACACACATATATTATGTAAACAAAAACTTTTATTTTGGATGTGATTAATCATGATTAATCGTTTGACAGCATTAATAAAAATAAAATATAACATTCTACTTTATTTTATTGTGTAATATAATAGTACAAATATATTTGTTTATTTATCTATTTAAATAGACCTAAAATATTTAAAATTTTTATTATTATACCCTATAAGTATATGTTATTTATTTATTTGAAAATACAAACAATATTTTGTCATATGGAACATTTTATATTATACACATATAATATATTAGTGAAATTACAATTGAAATAAAAATGTTATATTTATTTATAATAAATTATAATTGATACTATTCTATATATTATTTGTATATAAACTATAGATTTTATCAGATACAATTATCATATAATCAATGCATTTATATTATTTCTTTATTTGTGTGTCTGTTTAATATGTATGCAGTATACTTTTAATTTGTGTGTGTTTGTGTGTATGTGTGTATACTCACAATTCACATACAACACATATAAAACAATTCATGTATCTTGATGATTTAATAACTCAGTATTAAGATGAAATGACAAAATTTACATGGCATTTCATCGCTGTTGTCGTTGGCATGTGTGTTTGCAGCTGTACGAACGGCAGAATCGCAGCCAGCTGTCAGTTGTGTGACGGATACTGTTATAACGGAGGAACCTGTCACCTCGACTCGGAGATGGGCCTGCCGTTCTGTCAGTGAGTAATTTCTTAATAGTTTTCTACGGCAACAAATTGCCTGCCGTTATTTAGATTCATTCATTTTAAATTGCTCCCTCCGGCAACCACTTTAATAGGATTTTTTTTCTGCTCGTCTGACTTGGGAGGATGAATGTTTTGTAAAGGTGAACAGGAGAGAGGGAGTATTATAGCAGAAGAGTGAATTATCATAGCAGGGGTCCATAATCTGCCACTTATATCAACCTCTATATTTGTATGTTAGAGAATGGCAGAGAAAACGATGAGAAAAAACAAAAAACGCTAAAACACTGAGAAGAAAACGGTAAAACTGAAGAAACAGAAGCAGTCCTGCTTTCTAATTCATTCATGCTCTTAAAGGGATAGTTCTTGAGAGAAAAAGTGAAAAGCTTTTATTTTTTCAGTCGTTTCGCTAAAAAGGCCTTAAAGGGACAGTGCACCAAAAAAATGTAAATATTATTTCATACAAATCTCATTTTTAAAACTTGTATAACTTACTTTCTTCTTCAGAACACACAAAATATCAAGAAGTCTATAGAAGAAATTAAGTCACCATTTTCCGGGAAATTTAAATGAACAGGAAGTAAAGCTTTAAAGCTTCATTAAAGGATGCAGATGTGCGATGAAAGTATTGTAAAAATGGTTCATAGAGTGTATTCACTGCTTTCTAAGAGATCTAAAGCCATACAATAGTTTTGTGTGAGAAATTTAAGTCATTAAATGCTCTGTAAAGATCAGTGAGTCATCCATGTTTATAAATGAATCATTCAGATGGGTTTGGGAACTGAATCAACTGATTCGTTGACAAAATCGCCTTTCTTGTTGATGGGATCTAAAAGAATGATTTATTCATGAATCAGTCTTTGCTGCTTTTCTCACAAACGCGCCAAGACGAGCTAATAAACAGTTTGCCAATCATAACACCCACATATACTTTTAAAGGTACAGTAGGTTGGAAAATAGTATAAATTTACTGTCACCAAACTTCTATAGAGAAAAGGACTTTAGAAGTGAATAATAAAAAATACAAAAAACGGATTGCTTTCTAGTTAATTCATTTTTAAAAATCCCTTAAAGGGACAGTACACACATAAAATGAAAATATCATTTCATCCAAATCTCATTGCAAGCTTTTATGACTTCCTTTCTTCTGTAGAACACACACACAAAAAATAAATTCTTAATAAATTATGATTTCCCAGGAAATTGCAATGAACAGGAAGTGATGCTTTGTACCTTCAATTAAAAATACAGATGTCGTAAAAAAATTGTTCATACAACTTAATTGTAAGATGTCATTCTAAGATGGCTAAGATGTGAGTAATTTAAGGCATTAATCGCTGTGAGTCACTCAGATTTGTGAACGAGTCATTTAGATTAGGTTTGTGAACTGAATCAATTGATTCATTGACAAGATTGGCACCTTTGAGTAACAAGATCTTAACAAATGATTTATTCTTGAATCAGACTTTTCTACTTTTCTCAAGAACACACCAAGGTGAGTTCATGAATGGATAGCCAATCACAACAGAGCTCATTTGCATCTAGTCTTAAAGGTACAGTAGCAAAACAGCATGTAAAATTCTATAAAACATTGGAAAATAGTCTCATTAACTATATTAACTTAATTAACTAACATTTCTGTACCTAGTTTTTTGCACAAAAGTATGTTATTTATTGTCACTAAATTCCTGGAGAGAAAAAAAATGTAAACGTAAAGGAAATAAATAATTCATACTGAAAAATCCCTTGAAGGAACAGTACAGCCATAAAATAAATTTCTCATTTTATCCAAATATCATTGCAATCCTTTATGGCATCCTTCCTTCTGCAGAACTTATGGAACTTACTTTGTATTTTCCAGGAAATTGCAATGAACACGGATGCAGATACCCTAAAAAAACTTTATAAAACTGGTTCATGCTACTTATTTTCAGTATTTGAAAATGTTTAGAGAGAAAAAAAAATGCCTTAGACAGTACAATCCATCCAAATCTTATTGCACACCTTTATAGCTCCCCTTTTTCTGTAGAAATTAAATTAAATGAATATTTTCCAGGGAATTACAATGAACAGGAAGTGAAGCTTTGTAGCTTTAATTAAGAATACAGACAACTTTCGTACTAATGGTCAACATAACTGTTTTTACGGTATTTAAAGGTGTTTAAAACCATACAATAGTTTTGTGTGACTAATGTGAGTCACTCAGATTTGTGAATGAATCGTTCAGATGGGTTTGTGAACTGAATCAACTGATTCATTGACAAAATGAACCTTTCTGATTGACAAGATCTAAACAAACGATTCATTCTTGAATCAGACTTTTCTACTTTTCTCAAGAACACATCAAGGCAAACTCATGAATGGAGAGCCAATCAAAGTAGAGCTTATTTACATATAGTCTTAAAGGTACAGTAGCAAAACAGCCCATTTCATTTAAAAAATCTGTAAAAGATTTGAAAGCGGTCTGAAAGAACTAAACTAAAACTTTTTGGCGCAAGAAATCTTGACATTGTGGAATGCAGAGTATGTTATTTCTTGTGTCACTAAATTTCTAGAGAGAAAAAGAATATAAAAGTGAAGGGAAAAATTTTTTACTTTCCAGTTTGTTCATATTGAAAAAATCCCTTACAGGGACAATACACCCAAAAATTACTCTCACTTAATCAAAATCTTATTGTAAACCTTTATAACTTCTGCAAAACACATGAAAAAAATACAACCTTAAGGAGAAATTAATGTAATATTTTCCAGGAAATTACAAAAAACAGGAAGTGAAGCTTGGTAGCTACTGTTAGGAATGCAGACGCACCATACTAAATATATATATATTTTGATGCAAGAAACCTTGATATAATAAGGGAAATGCTTAATATGGTATTTCTTGTTTTCATTCATCATTCATAACGACAAATCCCTTAAAGGAACGGTACGCTCAATTTTTTTTTCTCATTTTATCCAAATCTCATCGCAAACCTTAATGACATCCTTTCTCCTAAAGAACACATTAAAAAGACATGAAAAAATTAAGCTAAAATGAATGTATGAAAATACAATTAGCAGTGAAGAAAGTGAAGCCAATCACAACAGAGCTCATTTACATTTAATCTTAAAGGTACGGTAGCAAAGCAACCGGTTTCATTTTAAAGCTTAAGGAAAATGTTGGAAAATGGTCGAAAAGGTCTAAATTACAACATTTATTCTGCACAAAACCTTGACATTATAAGAGGAATGCTAAGTACATATTTCTTAGTGTCACCAAATGGAATTGTGAATATAATGATCGCTTTTAAGCAAGCGAGAGAAACCGACCACAATGAAATGGATGGAGAGTGAAACCATTTTTACGCTAATGCTGGCTTATTCAAATCCTTTTTACATAAAATGACACAATTTTTTATCCTTTGAATGTAAGAAAAATAAATAAATATCCATAAGTGAAGAAAGATATTGATAGATGGATGGTATAAGAAAGCCACAAAGCTGTTGAGCCATTGTAAAGCTACTGAATGCGGCAGTGGACATACTCCGTCTCTCACAAATGATTTTATAGTTTTGTCTAGCTGCTGTGAATCCCTCGCTGATGGAGTCTTTACTTTCCTCTTCAACACACAAAAAACCCTACAAGACTAATATATATATATATATATATATATTTTTTTTTTTACCCGCCTCCGTTTTTCTTGTTTGCCAAAGGCATTTTATCTGGAGGAACAGGAGATGGTGCATCTTCAAAAACATTCAGAGGACAAAATAAGAGTGCAAATTACTATTTTCCCTGAAGTAAATCATCCTGAATGGATCAAACGGGTGAAAATGAATGGGATGCCAAACATCAGCCCTTCAGGAAGAATACACATTCATAAAAGTATGAATCACCCTCTAAATGTCAAAAAAGTCTCTCAAAGTATCTTCCTTTACGTGTTCTTGATGGAAATCTCCCTGAAGATGGACACAAATCCTTTGTTGACTTTAACCATGACACCTGGTCTTCGTTTCCACTTCTCTTTCCCATTTCTCGTCACCATTGATGTTCTGATAAAGCCATTGTGCCCTTCAGGGCCGAATCAATTTGCATTCAGATGATTCAATCTTGTGTTTTTCTTTGGTCGCTGAAGGTGAAGGGTTGGTAATGACGGTGGCTAGACATGCAGAGATTACCTGGAAAAATGAGTGTGTCCTACTTATATAGACCTGCTTGATTTCAAATCACCCCATCAAAGACTCTTATTTCTTTTTTTTTTGTCTTTTGTTTGTCCGACCTCTTTTTCATTATCTTATCCAGCAGTGTTTCATTAGAGCTTGCTATAGTGGGTCTTTGTAGATGGAGGCGGCTGGAGATACTGATAGAGTTTTGTGTTAATTTCGAATAAAGGACATGTGTGTCCAGCAAGATTGTGGATTACATAAAACGTGAAAAGTAGACTTTCATTTTGATCATATTTCTATTCCTAGCGTTTGAGCTTTGAGTTCAAATCTGAAGAATAGCTGGGGTTTTTTATAAAGCAGTATGACAAGCTGATAATTGATATGTGGATTTTTTGCAATGTGACTTTCTCCCAAAATTCTCATTACTGCAATGAATCAATTTGACTAAGGTTTTTGTTTGTTTGTTTGTTTGTTACTCCCATTGTTGTTAACGGTAAATCTTTCAATTTACATTAAATGCATTACAATTATAGGATTCATACTGTTTATTTGAGGTTTTTACTGACTTATGTGATTTATTTATTTGTTCATTTATTGTGCATTATGGTAATTTGAATAATTTTATCTTATCTTTTAATTTTTGTTATTTTTACATGAATATAATAAATATAATGACTCATGAGATTGGTTGCTTGTGTAAATGTAATAAAAATAATAATTTATTAGTTTATTTTCATTTATTTGACATTAAGTTCCTATGTTATGAATTTATGTTGTTTACTTTTCTTTTATTTATTTATTTATTTGTTTTTGCTGTGTACTACAAATTATGTAGTCAATTATGTATGCATTTTATTTTATTATTTGTTTTTGCATTACAATACAAATAATTGTTTTTCACTGTGGTAATTAAATTTAGGCTAAATATTACAAGATAATATTTTATTGTTTTGCATTATAATAATGAGAATGTATTTATTTGTTTGCTTGTTTGTGTATTTGTTTGTAATGGGAATGAGATTGTAGCATTTTTGTCTTGAAAATTAGGTTGTTTATTTATTTATTTTTGCATTACATTTTTAAAGATTATTTGTTTATTTGTCATTTTGCATTATGATATGAAAAATAGACAGTTTGTTTATTTGTAGTGCTA
The DNA here is from genome assembly GCA_032359235.1 of Enteromius mattozi. Lineage (NCBI taxonomy): Eukaryota > Metazoa > Chordata > Actinopteri > Cypriniformes > Cyprinidae > Enteromius > Enteromius mattozi. The sequence goes on from JAUMHE010000046.1 coordinate 16,647,038, forward strand.
ATGAAATTTATTACTTTTGCATTATGGGCATGCGTACAGTATGAGATTTATTGATGAGATTTATTTTGCGTAACGGTAATAAAAAATTATTTTTTTATTGCAGTAATTGTGAAATACTGTCACAAAGCAAAATATTTTAACAGCCCAAAAAGCAGGATTTATTTGCTTTAGGCAGCATAGAATTTCATATGTGAAGGTTTCACAAAATTCCTAATGCTTGTTAAAATGGCTGAACAATATTCATAATTATACAGAAGGCCTTTACAGGTGTTTTGAGTATATAGTTTGAGTGTATTTTGGGTCTTGTTTTTGTTGTGTTGTCCTCACGTCTCTCCTCTGGTCTCGTTGCGTTCTCCTCAGTTGCCCGTCCGAGTTTAAAAGCCCGAGGTGTGACGAGAGAGCTAACCCATGCGATCACTACTGTCAGAACCAGGGCGTTTGTTCCCTCACCGCCTATAACAAACCTCGCTGCAAGTAGGTCTTCCTGGTTCATTCAGTTTCCAAAACATTCCAGAACATTCCCACAATCCCATCCGCTGCGGTCAGCATGCGTCTGGCCTGTTCGTGGAATGAACACGCACAAACATCGCAAGCCAACTCGCACAGCTTCCAAGAGCACATTTCGCATTGCACTCGCCGCTTTTCCGGACACATGCCGCCATTTCTCCGCACCATGCTGTAGGTGTGCGTTTCTCAGTGTTTGCCTCATTTGTATGTTCATAATGACTGATATTTGTGAATATGTATTAGTGGTTATAGTTCTGCTTATGCTGAGGACGACCTGTCTTTGATTTCTCTTCTAGTATCCATTATTTACCATCTTCTTTTGTTGCAAAATGTCCTTTATTTGTTCTCTTTCCATTTTGATGATTTTTTTTTAATATTTTACATGTTTTTTGGTTTTCATTTCTTTTTTTCTTTTTTTTAAACATTGATTGTTTAAACAGGGCACTTTTCACAAATATGGCACACAGATACACATTTTTTACACAATACTGGAATTGTATTTATTTGTTTGTTTGTTTATTTATTAGTTTGTCTGTCGTTTATTACTGTTGTTTATTATTGTTTATTTATTTGTTTGTATGTAAAGCCTATTAAATGTGTTTTATAAAGTAACATATAACATAAAATTTACCCGGCATGAAAACCTGCTATGAAAAATGACCATATTAATTGAAATTCTATATTAATATATTATTGTTTGTCTAACAATTTAAATCATATTGAATAACATATTTCCATATCATGTAAAAATGTGATATAAATAATCTATTAGCATACACACACACATATCACAAATCATTTTTATATTTATGATCACTACAAAATGTATTATATTTTGTGTATGCGCTGGTTTAAAATCTTATTGTTATGTAACATCTACATCTACATTTATATTTATATTATTTATATATTTCACAATATTTTAATTTGTAGGATATCTAAAAAAATGTTTTTAAATATTTGATATTATATTTTATTTGTTATTTAATATAATTCATTATTTGTAAAATCTTAATAATCGTATTTGGTACCCTAATCCATAAAAAAATTCTTCGAATTTTCCAAGCATTTAGTTTTATAAAGCGGAATAATTTTATCTAGAAGGATGTTCCCACCACAATCTGTTTCTTCTAGATGTTCGGTCTCCTCCTTCAGTCAGCAGTGCATCCTCCTGCAGGAAACAGAATTCCTTGTCCACAGGAAGTTTGATCAAATATTTCTTTCGAACAGTTTCATTCACACCTCCATCTCTCATAAGCACATAATCTCTCACATCCCTGCAGTTCTGCTGTGAACGCATGCCGTTTGGATCCGGGAAGTCCCTTGTCACAGAAACATACACTTTGCATGTGTCTCAAGTAATAGCAATGCATCCCTTGGGCTGGATTTTACACCTCCTCCTGTGATTTATACTGCGTGTGTCATTAAAACTTGGCTGTCAAAACCAAAATCATTATAATAAATGATACCATAATAATGAATAAAGGAAACCCAGAGAGAAAAACCTAATTATTCAGGTATAAGGGGTAAATTAAAATCATTATTTTGTATAAATTCAATCAAATGCTAATTTGAAGAAGTCAATGCATTGTAAATTTCACCAGCTGTGATATTTGTTTCTGCTTCTCTGTTTACAGGTGTTCTGCAAACTGGTCAGGAACACAGTGCGAAAGACCTGCAACCAAGACCAGCCGATCAGAAAACTTCAGCGGGAGTAAGTGTCACAAACATAAAGTCAGAATTTTGTGAAATAAATGTGCAATTCTGAGAAATAAACAGTTTCTAGATATAAAATCAGAACTGCGTGATATAAACTTGCAATTGCAAGTTATAAAGGCAAAATTGTGAGATATAAAGTTGCAGTTCTGAGTTTGTAACTCAAAATTGCGACTATATATCGCAATTCTGATTTTATAACTCACAATTCTGACTTTATAACTCGCAATTGTGACTATATATCGCAATTCTGATTTTATAACTCGCAATTCTGATTGTATAACTTGCAATTGCAACTATATATCGCAATTCTGACTTTATAACTTGCAATTGCAACTGTATATCGCAATTCTGATTTTATAACTCGCAATTCTGATTTTATAACTTGCAATTGCAAGTATATATTGCAATTCTGATTTTATTACTCGCAATTGCGACTATATATCGCAATTCTGATTTTATAACTCGCAATTCTGATTGTATAACTTGCAATTGCGACTATATATCGCAATTCTGACTTTATAACTCGCAATTGCAAGTTTATATTTCAGAATTCTGAAAATTGCATATACAATTGTGATATAAAAAGACATTATAGCTCACAATTACAAAGTTTATATCATGCAAATTCATACTTTTTTCTCGCAATTGTGACTTTATATCGCAATTCAAATTTTATATCTCACAATTCTGAAAAAAAAAGTCAGAACATTTTTTTTGTTTAGTGACGGAAACTGGCTTCTATAGTAATTAGTTATTCTTAAAAAGAAGAGTTGTCATTTTACCTGTGCTAGCTGTTAGTATCAAATTTGAAAATCATGGTAAATTGTACTTATTTTGACTTCTGAAAAAATATAATTATCTCCTGTAGCTTCTGAAGAGCAGTACTAATGCACACATCTTCATTCTGTTCAAAACCTTTCACCCCCTGTCTCTAATCATGTATACACTATAATGTATACAAAGTATGTGCATTAGCATTCATTTCACTTCCATTTTATGTAAATAAAGTCTAGCTGAATCACTGTAAATGACATGTAACTTTTAGGTTTTTTTTGTTCTGTTCTTTTTTTTTTTCAGGAAGTATTGCCATAATAGTGCCTCTAGTTCTTCTTGTATGCATTATTGCCGCTGTTGCAGTGGGACTCCTTATTTGCAAAAGATGTCGAAGGTAAACACATGAGCAAATCTGTAATTATCTGGATTAGATGTCTAATCAGAACATTACACATCTGATTTATTGATATTGCTGTAGTAAATCTCGTAAGCCAGGTGTGCTAAATGTTCCTGTGAAAACTATACAAAGATAATACACATTTATCCCTTCACAGAGGTAAGCAGGTTCAGCGGCAGCCCATGGCGAATGGTGGCTTGAACGTGGAGATCGGGAATCCGTCCTATAACATGTATGAAGTTGACCACGACAATCACGTAGATGTGGGAAGCTTTCTTCACCCCAGCTTCACACTTGACCCTCATAAGGTACAAAACGAGTAGGAACTGTAAGTTTATTTTTTTCCAAACACTAGAATACCCAAGACGTGTATGTAGTGATGAATGGGGAAAAATGCAACACTCAATATGGCCGCTCTATCAAATGAAGTCCCGCCTTTTGAGCATGAGAGCCAATCCCTAATCGGTAAAGTCAGCGAGACACTGCAGCTGCCATTTGAAGTTCCTGTTGCTATAGAAACGCCTAGGACTGTGCATGCACACTGGCAGGTCTAGCCTGAGAAATAAGTTGTTTTTTTTTTTCCTATTTGAGCAAAATAAACAACATTTATGATACAGTTGTTGTCAGACAGGTGATTTCAAATATGAAATTTAAGCGTAATAAATTGATGTTTCCCTATTCAAAGATATAGGAGCTGCACTTGCATTCCCAGAGAAATGTTTCAAAGATGGCTGCCGAGTGACATGACTTAGTTTTTTACGTAAATTATGTAATTTATTGGTCTTAAAGCTTTTTTTTGCCAGTCTAATTGTGAATGAATGTGTCAAAATCCGAAGAATTACAGTGATTTCTCATAAACGTTGGTGTAAACTATTCCTAAAACAATTCCCACATTAATTTGTGTTATGTAAGAAGTTTACTTTTATAGGCTATATCTTATTTTCAGTGAATATTTATGTAATGTTTTTTTTTTTTTTTTTTTTTGAAAATAGCCCTGATTTTTCCACATTCAAACAAATAAAAAAATTTAGCATAACAACAAATCATGAGGATTGCTCATATTCAGTATGCAAAAATATCCTGAAGTGTTCCATATGGTGTGACTAGGTTTCTATGTGTGTAGTCTGTGTGTGTTTTGCTTGGTTTAGTAAAACCAAACCTTTTTTGTTCTCTTTTATTTATCCAGTGTCCCACAAAGACATAGTCCTATGGGACCGATTTCTTTCCCTCAAATCAATTGAGTTAGAACATAAGAATTGTTGCAATTTAGTTTTAAACTCTGTCTTTTATGGTTTTAATTTGCAGTATTTTAACGGTTTTGGTTTGTTTTTCAGGGCTGGTGTGTTAAGTCAAGCGATCCGCGCAATTTACCCCCCGCGCGCCCAATGACTGCACACACTTTACCCATCCAGAACGTTCCAAAGGAACTCATTCCAGGACAGGTAAATTCCAGAACTCTTTAATACGACACATTATTTAAAAAAATAAGCCAAATTAAAACATAATTGTATTTTTCCAGGCCATGAACTATTCAAACCCCATCTATTCAAAGATGACATACCATGACGGACAGCACTGTCGAAAACCAGTCATCAACCTCGACATGAGACGCGATTTACTCCCAAAGAGACTGGAAACGACGATTCGTGAAACGGCGGCATAACCTAGCTTTTCCACAACCTGTTTTGTTTTTTATAAGATCTGTATAAAATGTATATTAAAAAAAATACACTTTTTATGTCCAGTCAGGTTAAATCATCTCACTTTGCGTCTCACATATATGTGCCGGTTTTCGTTTTAGTTTCTTTCTGTTGCAACCAAAATGTCTTTTTATAAATGACAAATGCAGTGGCTTTTTTTTGCTTTGTGACTTTGTAAATGCACTACACGAATATGAAAAAAAATGAAACAGACAAAGCTGCTCAATCTTAAAAGGCTTTATATACATTTAAAGAGAATTTTATATAGGTTTATTTACCTACACACTATGTATATGTTTTCCTGTTGGGGACACGATCGCCAATGCCTAGATATTCCCAAGTTGCCTCTTACATTTAGCAGTATTAGAAAAAAAGAGACACTTATTTAATAAATGCATCATATGCTCATCACAGATTTTATTTTTGATATCTCTCATTACTGTTTCTCGCATATGTTTATCTTTAAGTTGACCGGTGTTTCCAGGCGCTTCAAATATGCAGTCAAAACCGAAAGTGAAAACAACCCACAATGGATTTTGCAACTGTACAACTTGAAAACATGTTATTTCATTATCATATCGCAAATGTCTTTAAGCACTTGCAAGGACTGAAAATGGATTTTGTCACATTATAGACTCACTTTCACTCAATGGTTGTACACGTGCGGGACTCTTGTAATGCCATGTTTGAAGAAAAAACACACTCTGTGCAAATGTACACAACTAGAGGAGGAGGAAAAAGTTTTATAATTTTATAGTTGATTTGTACGTCCGGTTTGCTTGTATTTTCTGGAAAGTATTAAATGTAGAACTTTTATACAAAACGCTGTACACAGTATATTGGTCCGCCTTCACTTTAGGTTTAGGTGTTTTATAATTAGGCTATAAAATAAACTAGCTTGATATTGCACTGTGCAATCGTACAGGTTGCTGTTGTATGACGGGAAATGAAGGACATTTATTGTTTAATTACATATAGATATACCTAATGTGATTTTGGACCAAGAACTATGAAATAAAATGGGTTTTCTTGCCATTTTCAATGCGTGTAGTTCTTATTGAAATATAAGCTACACTGTTGCATAATTTATTTGCATGCCTAAATGTACAAGAACAATGGCTTGTTCATGCTGCGTGCTGAATTCCTTTATAGGCTATTCTTCCTTGTTTAGCAGGTCCACTATCATTTCAGGAGAGACATCTCCTTTCAACAGAAGGTACGTCCAAAGCCTCATCAAAAATGTCATTACTAAAGCAATTTGCGAACAACCTGGAAAAACAGCTCAGAAAAACTTCAGATTTGGGCACGTTTCCGTTTACTGTTATAT
>JAUMHE010000046.1:16804827-16819452 GCA_032359235.1 Enteromius mattozi
GTTACAGACAGGCAAAGAGAAATATTAAAGGAGAGAAGAAAATGATCAGACACATGAAAATCATCAGCTAGACAGTTAGAGGGGGTGAGACCAGAACAGCAGATTAAGTCCAGAGTATATGACCTTTTGTATGTGTTGGAAAGTCCGAATACTGATGAAATACAAAACTCTCCAGACATGAGGAAAAGTCTCTGGTCAGAGGAAGATCACAATTATCCATATGGATGTTAAAGTCCCCCAGCAATATAACGTTAGGAGAGAGAGCGGAAAGATGAGTGAGTAGAGCAGCAAAGTCATTGATGAAATCAGTATGCGGTTTAGGACAGCGATAGACTACAGCAATGATGGTGGGAATGGGACCACCAAACATTCGAACGTGCTGAAGACAGGCACAGATAACTGAAAGACTTTCCATTTCTCGTTGTAAACTATCGCAAGCCGTCCTCCGCACCCAGAGAGGCGTGGTTGACAGATGTAAACAAACACCGGAGGAGTGCATTCATTCAATTGCGAGAAGTCATTAGGCTGTTGCCAAGTTTCAGTCAAGCAAATAAAGTCAAACTTACGACCAGTAAGGAGATCATGGATGAGATGTCCCTTGCTCGTAAGCGAGCGGATGTTGAGCAAACCGAAGTTGACAGCGATGTTGTCATATTTACAAGAGGAGTTAGTCTTAGCCGACCTAGCCAGGCTGGCTAACACACTGTGATCCACAGACCGGCCGGAACTTCGAAAAGGGCGGCAGGTGGTGGACCAGAATGATTTAATTCCATTAGGGTTGTCGAAATGATAGTTCCGAGGGGGATCCACGGTGGATGTATCTCCGACGAGGAAGGAGAGCGATGTCCGGATGAAGGAGCAGCACTGCCGGCGGAGCCAGAGATCGGTGACCGCGGAGCCAAAGAGATCAGTAACCGAGTATTGGAGAAGGCCTGACACCGGGCGATGAAAGAGCGACAGGCAGGTCCAGGCTATAACAGTCCAGAAATAAATCCAGAGGTAAATCCTGCCGGCCCACATAGTGAGCTATGACGGACAGTTGAAGTCGAGCGACGGGGTGATGTAAACAAACAGGTAGGCTAAGCTTTAGCCCAAACGGACAAAGAAGCCCGAAGAGTAGCGGCAGCAATATAGTGTTGGCCAGCGTCCACTCCCGGAAGTTCACACCAGTCAAATAAATAAATAAAAGTGACTTGACTTGACTTACTACAGATTTATCCAAAGTAGACAGTAAATACTTTTCTTTCTTTCTCTTTCTTTCTTTCTTGTGAACAAAGAAAACATCATGATCATGCGTAATAAATCATAAATCGTGATGATGTTTAATTAATGCGTAGTTCATCCATGAAGCCATGAATGAAAGACTCTGAACTCATGTTAGCTCCTGGTAATTCATGAGATATTAATGCATGAAGTAAGGCATAATTAATGCATTAATTTATGCATGAATTCATAGTAATTTATGTACCCTTACTGCAAAGTGTTACCAAAAAAACAAACAAACGAGTAAATGTGTTCAAGTTTATGACACAATAACACGTCAACTAAGTAGCATTCATCATGCACTCATGATATTACTTTTATATCGTATTGTTTTATATTATATAGAGCATAGTAACAGCATACAGCCTGTCATATTCAAAATGTTTCACTCGATTTCAAACATTTCAGTCAGGTATTATAGTTCGGGAAAAACAAAACCAGTAAATGTGTTCAAGATTATGCCACAATAACACGCAAACTAATAGAAAACAAAAAGTACTTACTCATGAGAATGATCGCTCCATGGCTCAGCATGCACGTCGCATTTTGAGGTAAACTCATCTGTTTTTTCCTTTCAGCTGTCTTTTTTCTGTTATCTTATAGCGCGTCTTTACTGAAGTAAGTGCTGTGTGATTCCCCTCTCATTCCAGAAGCTTGATGAATCCTCACACTGCCCACGCGAGCTGTTGTGGGCATTTACATGTCGCACGCGGTGGCAAGGGGGTGGCATTAAAATTATGAGGGGTGGCAACACTGAAGCAAGCATCCTTGCATGGTTTTTGTGGATTCAGGGAACACTATTCTCATTCGGTGTATACACTAGGTGCACATTTTTACATTGTCCTATAAAAATTAAATAAAGGCTGATGTGTGATTGACTTGAACCTGATATCTGGATTGGAAAGTCAGATAAATTAAATGAGATGGTATGGTATATTTAACTTCTCTTTATTGAGTTCTATGCAAACCTGTAGTGAGTTTAAGTCTATGCCAAGTTAAATTTACAAAGTATGACAAACAATGCAGACTGCATATGGATACAAAGTCTCAGTGGATCAAGTTTCCTTGAGTCAAAAACACATAATAAATATACAGAAACCACATTTAAATCGCCAACAAATATCTTCAAAATTAATAAAATAAATCACAGTATTCAGTGCAACAAGAGCAACAAAATGACCTTTTAAAGTATTCAAATATCTTGGATGAGACCTGAAAGCAAATTCAATAATTTTAGTGCAAGTAAAGCAACAAAAGTCCCTTTAAGTCCAAGTATCTTTTCTTTTTTAAAAAACCAACAAATTTGCAAGGACTGAAAACTAAATAACAAATTTTGGTGTAACAAGGTTATGGCCAGCAGTTTATTAAACCATTCACAAACAGCTTTGGTGTACAGTTGCAGACATATTGTTGTAGACATTACAGTTGTAGACATTACTACTCACATCTAAAGAATATGCAAGTAATTGAACCTACTGTAACTGAATGCGATGATTGCCATGATGTTCAGCAAATCTTTTAACAAAGTCATCCAAATTCAAGGCCTTGGTGCGTTTTGATTCAATGCTGAGAATAGCCAAACTAGACAATCTACTCTCTGCCATTGTAGACCTTTGGTTATTTTTGATTATCTTCAGAGCTGAAAAACTCCTTTCACATGTTGCGCTGCTAACTGGTAACACTACAGCTATTTTGCACAACTTAAACAGCTCAAAGAAAACAAGCTTATATGGTTCCAGAAAATTAACAAACTCCACCAGAGTAGTAGGACTTTCTTTTCCATTCATCTTAAGTCTATCTAGGACTCTCCCTACCTGTTGAAGCTCATGTTTAAGATCTTCAACACTTGGCTTATAAGCATTAGTCAAAGAGACAATATCTTCCTCCCTTAAAAAACTACAGCTTGAAGGATTTAAAGCCTGAATGCCTTTCATGATGTTGCAATTGGTATCTGAGAAACGTCTTTTCATTTCCCCAATCATGGTGTCCAAGACTGGGTAGAACACTTTGACTCGAAAAGTCTCCTTACTGTCTGGTTCTACATGCTGTCCAAGTGTGGAAGTAACGATGGAATCTTGAAATTTTGTAGCTATCTGTTTTGACCGCTTTCGGGTGTGAAATGTTGTGGAAATGTGACTCTTTTCACACGTATTAAGTATTTCTGTCCATAGGTCTTCAAAAAAAAGCCTCACTACGATAATTTGTCAGTGTTTCTTTTAGTGCGTCAGTTAGTTCAACAGCCTTAGAGTGGTCAACAGATTTAGACTGGAGCATCTCAGACAAAATATTAGAATCACTCAACACCTTTCGAAAGAGCACAAGACATCCAACAAAACTGACATCAATTTGGGCCAATATGCCTTTTGCTTCAACGGCTCTTTGAGGGTTGTTCTCATCTGAGAGCTCTTCAAGCACTTGCAAAATAGCAGGCAATCTGTCCATGACATTGCGACATGCTACATGTCTGCAAGCCCAGCGTGTATCACTAAGTCGCAGGAGCTCCCTTGATACACCATCATACATGTTCCACTGTACTTCAAGTCATTTTTGATGGATGTAAGATCCAGACAAGAACACATAAAGTCTTTCCAACAAAGAAAAGAAATTCCCAGCGTCTGGCACATTTTTGACGGCATCTACTATGACCAGGTTGAGACTGTGTGCACTGCAAATCACATAAAATGCATTCTTGGCCACTGATTTCATTTTTGCTTGGACACCTGAATGGCTGCCACACTTTACAGTGGCTCCATCGTACCCCTGACCTAGAAGATTTTTCTTGTACTCCAAACCATACTTCTCTAAACAGCCAATTATTTTCTCAGTTAACCCAGCAGCATCAAGCTTTTCTGCCTCTTGAAAGCTCTCATAAATCAGACCATTGTAGTAGTATATCAGAACAATTGACATTTGCTCTTTTTTCTGAACATCTTTAGTCTCATCTACAATCACAGAAAACTGTACACTCTCTTTAACTTCTTGCATGATTTCCTCTTTCACCATTTCTGCCAGACAAGACAGTATTTCATTTGGATGGTTTTACGTGTATACTTAGCATTTTTAGCTTGCTGTTCAAGTCTCTTTTTTAACAATGGGATCATGTTTGCCCAACAAATCTAGCATGGCCAGAAAAACACCTCGTCTGTCTGAGTCTGGGGACTCTCAGTGACCCCGCTGGGCTAGATTTTCAGAGGCAGTTAGGACAAGAATTTCGGCCAATGTTTTGATGTATTTTCGATTCTCTGTTACCTTTTTCTGATAATGTTCATCCATGACACCCAACAGTGAAGTATTTTTGTCTTGCATTTTTTGTTCTCTGCCCATGCTACCATTGCATTTACATGGTTCTCAGATTTGGCATGAGAAGAAAACCCACTATCTTTTAATGTAGCCTTCTTCCAATTACTGTACCCCTCAGAGGAGGTAAAAACACTCTTTGGAGCATCAGGAACAGAAAAATGTCTACATGCAACAGTAGCAGGCATCTCTAGACTGTGAGTATTCAAGCCATGGATGTGTTTTGTACCAGTCAGCACAGAAACTCCTCTGAACTCCGCCTGGAAAGGTCTTCTTTGGGAAGGTATGTAGTTTTGGCTGGGTCGGGCCTTCTGACCTAAATTTTGATATACCTAGAAGAAAAGTTAAATAAAAATCACTTTTAACAAAACATTTAACACCCAATCGTTTATGTACAGCTACTACTGCAGCAACCTTTGTCTAAAGGTTTTGTTTAGGCATATATCTCAACAATATCTATTAAAGAACACTGAATGTAACCAAGATAAGCAAAGTTAAGCATATATTGAGCTATGGTTCTTTAAATGACTATAGGTTAAATAAATCAAATAGGTTGTGCTTATGTTTTTATTTATGTAAAAAATATTTGAAAAGCACAATGAACAACATACCATGGTCACCTGACAAACAGGGTGCTGGTGTTTCAAGCTCTCTCTCCTCTCTTTCAATCTCTGAGCTCTCTTCCTCCCTTAACCCTTTTTCTTCCACCTCTTCACTTACTTCATGCTGGATATCTTCTGCTTCTTCACTTCTTTCTAGCTCTTTGTCATCAGTTTCTATATTTCTTTCTTCCAACACTCCATCCCCTCCTCTGTCTTCCACAACTACTTTTGTACCCTTTTCTGTCTTATCTGCACCTTCCACTCCCACAGTATCTGATTCTGATTTTCCTTTCTTTTTTGGTTTAAAAAAACTATTTTCATAGTATCCTGGGAGATGCAAAAAGTATGAAGTTTAGACTTTATTGCTTTCCAAACATACACTACACTAAACAATTTTGACTAGCTAACAAAGTAATAAGGCTAACGTTAAATAGAACTGATTCAAAAAACTTGCTATTTAGTTGTCATATAACTAGCAAGCAGCTATCTCAGGCAACACTTACAAAATGTTTTTTTTTTACCTTAATTCAACATTCATTTGTTAAGTATTAAAGTAATTCAGTACCTGGATTTGTTTCTCAACTTCAGCATATCGATGGACTGGACACGGCCAAATGCGTTGTTGTCACGTGAGGGCGATGCTGATAGATAATGGGGACACTCGTCAAACTATACGCTATTTTTATGTCATCCAAATACAGAGTTGCTGCTGTAAATCGGTCGAGGAAACTCTTTTATTTTTAGAACATTAGGACACTAGTGCTGGGGTGGCAAGGCAATCCACCCCTGTTGGTAAGTGCATTTTAAGTCTTTCTTGAACTTCCCCCACATGTCATGAATGAATGTTAAAAGTTGTTAGTTCTTAGACTGGTGGAGTCTTAAATGCATTTTTACGCTGTATTTGTATGCTCCTCTTGTAGGCTGTAAGAAGAAATCCTGTATGTGCACACAACTGAGCTGGAGGTTGGAAAAGATTAATCATGGTGATGATGGTGGCAGAAAGAGAAGAACGACTTCACAAGATGTTAATGTAAACCAAACAAATTATTTTTAAGAGAGTGAATGTTTTACATTGTTTTTTAAGTATATATTTAAAAATTTTTTGCACATCTGAAAATTTGTGTTGTATTTGTCTTTTGTTTGTTGGTTCCTGTGTTTTATCACATACAGTATGTGTCTGTAACCGTTTCATTTGGTTTCTCTTGTTTTTTTTCTTGCGTTGTGACTATTTATTTGTTGCTTTTGTTTTACCTTGCCTTATCCTAGTATTTGTTTATCTTTTTCCCATGGCTTTTATTGTTTTTATTTATTTTTTTCCTCTGCATCAATAAAACACTATACTGCAATTGCATTATTTTGTTCTTTTATTATACCATGCACAATATATAAATATTATATAGTGTAATTTCTGGTTTAGTTTTGGCATAATATTGGTCCAGTTATGGCTGTCTTTCCAGGCTTCTGGATAAGTTGTGGCTGAATTCTGGGGTAAACCTGGTGGCAGTTTGACTTTTGGGGCTTCTGGCACTGTTGTGGGCCAGTTATTGCTGCTTTCTGGGGACACTGTGGAGGTGTACGTGAGTTTTGGTTTGCTTCAGGCATGGTTCTGGTATTCTTTAGACAAGCAGCATGAGGGCCATTTGAGGGCCATGGCGGCATGTGGGCCACAACAACAACCTTAATTCACCCAAATAAGGCCCACAATCATTTTGCTATCTGGGAAGCGTTGGCGTGGATTTAAGCGTACACACACTCTAAGATCAAATCTGTGCTAATGCACGCTTTATAAATGAGGCCCCTGGTAATCTAATAAATATTAGATATTTTTTGTATGTCCTACAAGGCAACGTAGTTTAACTCTGCACTGAGCACACAACAACCTACAGAGAGGTTCCAAAGATGATAACAAAAAAGTGTTTAGACTTTGTTCTTCATCTTATTTGCACACTTGAAGACAGTTCACCAAACTACATTTCACTCCAGCAGAATGTTCTGTATACACACACACACGCACATAACTCAAAACTCGTGTTGTTTTCCTTGTGCATTCCAATTGAACTCAGTTAATAGTTGGGTTATTTTGACAAGGTTTTTGCAAATAAAATCTTCATATATTTTCTGTATAACATCTGTTTTTTTTTTGTTTGTTTGTTTTTTTTTTGTTTTTTTGGCTGTAATTGCAATACATTTGTAAATAAATTATTTACTTTAAAATTGCATTCATCGTAATGAGACATTTGTAATAATTGAAATAAAAGTAAACTTGTTGATACCTATCAATTTTAAATAAATGAATAGTGAACAGTAAAGTAGATATTAAAAATGAAATCGGGCCACATCCGGCATGCTGTGCACTTTAGTGTCAGGCTGTAGTGGTTTGTAGGCCACAACAACAGCCTGAATTCAACCAGATAATGCCCACAACCAATCTATAAAGTTTTAGTTGGTTCTATAAATGTGGGAATGTTAATTTAATTTATATGCAATTTAATGGAGCCAAATGAAGATTTTCAATGCAGTAAATCAAAGTTTTGACCCCGAAAGAAATAAAAGGTTCACTGTTAGATAGTGAGGAATGAAACATGTTTGGATGCTTTTATATTTATTAATACTTCACTTTCTGAACATCTCTGAAACAACAGTGTTGATAATTACAATAAATACCAGTTATTGACAAAAAAAGACTACACTGTAAAAATATTTTGGGGATAAAAACCCTATTAGTACTACCAGTAAACAGTTACAAATGTAATTTAATTCATTTTTAAAGAAAAAAAATATATATACTACACTTATTAGTCAAAAAAAAAACCTGATAAATTGTATATGTTTCACATTTTATTATATTTTACTATACTCAGAAATAATTTAAAGCAATTAAACAATTAAAAATAAACACTAAGCGCAGATGCAGTAGGGTATTTTAGCTTTTCTCACTCCAAAACAAAACTTTAAAATGTAACAGTATTCAGTGGTAATAAAATGTTGATTCTTGAGCTCCAGAATCTTTACAGTGTGTTTGTGATGCAAGAAATGATAAATGAACCAAGCATGTGTCACTCCTCAGGGGACCAAAGTCTTCTGAACAAAATCACATTTGTTCATAATGCCCATTTCTGTAAACTTAGATTTCTAATAATTTATGTTATGTAAGCTTACATTGTAAAGTATTTTCTGTTATTAAACTATTAAAATCTACTATTTTAACTTTTTGAATTACATTTTTTGACTCATTAATTTAATAACCCATTCATAATGACATGCTTTGTTCTTAAATGAATTAGATCTAAATAACTCAATTACTCATTCATTTAGAAAGTCATTTGCTGATATCTACTAATATACACTAAATAGAAAAAAAATGTTATTATAAAACATTGTACACTAATCTACACTATTTTAATGTCTCTGTGGGACAATGTGAGAAACATCTATCAAATCCAATATATTATTGTAAAAATGATCAACTCTCTATGAAACCTTGGGAACAGAATCACCATAGGATTTTTTTATAGCATTATAATATGATATCGTGCTAATTTAGTATTATAATATTATATAACCTTAGTAATTAGAACCATGAATGTACATGGACCATGAATGTACTGTATATTTGTTTACTGAGCTTAGGACTGGTGGTGCTTAAGATATTGTTTGTCATTTCTATAAAAAATCAAGAAAATGTAAAAATAATTGTGATAAAGGAAACTGTGATACTATGAATTATACTGCTAATAACAATATAAAACACACTAGGAGCCGCTGGGTTCATGGATATTAATCACGTTGTCTGAGTTCGGTCAAATTGATTTGCTAAAATCAAAACAGGGACGATAATAAGTTAGCATCAATCAATAATATTGTCATTAGTGCATTAGTTCTGCCATTACCAGAGAAACTGGCAGTTCTTAAAAGCTGAAGAATTGCAAAGGAACTCAAAGCTATTTTGACAGGAAAATACAACAAAGAATATCATTTACATGTAGCACGTCAATTCTGCATTTTATGTAAGACTCGCTAGCTCTGTATCTTTCTTTATGTGTGTATTTATATGACGTCTCCATTCTCGTTCATACATACGTAACCGAGACGTTCCCTTTCAGTCGGTCACGTAGGTGACAAATGGGAGCCCTACCGAGGCGCCACAGGAGCTGGCCCCTTCCAGTGCCCTGTGTAGCCCTCCTGATCCTTCCTATAAGGCAGTTGATAGGACAGGGCTCTACACAGAGAAGGTCACTACTGCTGTTCTTTAAGCAACCCAACCAGTAGGACTGGATAACACTGGGAAAGCGTGTTAACTCCCAGAGGGGGTTAAGTGACAATTACTCGCGTGAAGTAACCCCGTAGGGCCCTATTGCACATGGAAGTCTCTGAGACGGCTCAGGCTGCATCCTCTAGAGATGGCAGAACGTAGTCTGCTAGGGAAACACAGCCCTAGTAAGTGTACTGTGGAATACACATATGGTATCGCAACAGGGTCACTCATATGGGCACTAGCTTTCAAGAATTCATTAGCTGAAGGGCCTGGTGCCAAATGCTCGACCACATATGGCTGTCGGAGTGCTGGAGGACTCAACAGGGTTTGCCCGGACAGGGAACAGCTGTGTCTGGAGAATAGGCCTAAGGACGCCACAAGTCGACTCTGAACTGGACCTCTTGGTGCCACTACCCATTTGAGGGGAGAACACAGGAGGAAACCGGTTCAACACACAAGCTGTAGAACGTAGCAAACATGTTAGGAGTCGCCCAGCCCACAGCTCTAGCCCTAACCCTTAGTGGAGTGATCACGTAACCTGAGTGGATTTCTTAAGCCAAGGTGATGGCATCTACTCTCCAGTGGGCCATCCTCTGCTTGGAGACAGCCTTCTCTTTCTGCTGTCCTCTGTAACAGAAAAAGAGCTGTTCTGAGGTCCTGAAGCTCTGAGTTCTATCCACGTACTGTTGCAGTGCACGGGCAGAACAGAGCAAAGCTAGGGCTCGGTCTGCCTCCTCCCGGGGCAGCGCTTGCAGGTTCACCACCTGATCCCTAAAGGGAGTGGTAGGAACCTTGGGCACATAGCCGGGCCAGGGTCTCAGTGTTGCACTGGAGTCAGCCGGCCCGGACTCAAGGCATGATCCGTCGATCGAAAATGCCTGCAGGTCACCCACCCTCTTGATCGAAGCCAATACAGTCAGGAGTAAAGTTTTCATAGAAAGAAACTTCTATTCAACTGACTGATAGGGCATGAAGGGGGTAGTTTGTAGGGCTCTCAGCACCAATGCCAAACACCAAGAGGGGAGGGAGGGAGGGAGGGAGGCCTAGGTGGATTTAACCTCCTGGTCCCTCCTAAGAAACCTGATGACCAGATCGTGTTTCCCCACCGACCTTCCCTCTATGGGGTCATGGTGGGCGGAAACAGCAACAACATAAACCTTAAGGGTGGAAGGGGACAGCCTATGCTCCAACCCTTGCTGCAAGAAGAAAAAGCACAGCTCTGACTGAGCACTTACGGTGGTCCTCACTGTGAGAAGAACAACATTTGACGAACAGGTTCCACTTCAACGCATAGACCCATCTAGTGGATGGTGCTCATGCTGAAGCGATAGTGAGTGCTAACTCCTGGGATAGGTCACTTAGAACCTCCTCGTACCATCCAGGGACCACACGTGGAGTTTCCACAGGTGTGGACACTGGTGTCATAGGGAGCTCCGTCTCTGAAAAAGCAGAATAATCGGGCAGGGAGGGGCTGTCCAGAGGAGCAAGAGTTCAAGGAACCAGGTCCTGCTGGGCCAATATGGAGCCACTAGCAGGACATGCTCCTCATCCTCCCTGATTTTGCACAGTGTCTGTGCTAGAAGGCTCACTGGGGGAAATGCATACTTACACACGGCATGCCTAGATACCTGCTCCAGGTGCACTCCCGGAACAAGGGATCTGACCATGTGCTGAAGGTTCTGCAGCAGGCTGGTGTAATCTGAACCCGTTGAGCACCGCGTCGATATGCGTACCTCGGGACAGTGCTGAAGCAGTCTCAAATGGAGAAGACCAAGCTGCTGCTGCCATATGCTCTAGGAGCCTCTGAAAATGTTTCAGTGGGACCCCCATCCTGCCTGATAAAGTCTTGAGGCAGTTCAGCACTGACTGAGCACGTTCCTGGGTGTGACATGAAGTCTGGTTGACTGAATCGAGCTCCATGCTGAGAAAAGAGATCCTCTGCATTGGCACAAGTTTGCTCTTTTCCCAGTTGACTCAAAGACCCAGGTGGCTGAGGTGTCTGAGCACCAAATCCCTGTGAGTGCACAACTGATCACGAGACTGTGCAAGTATGAGCCAGTCATCGAGTCATTGAAAATACGCATCCCCTATTCCCTCCTGGTGAAGACGCAAGGAGACAGGGACAGCCCAAAGGGCAGGACCATGTACTGATACTCCTGCCTGCCGCTCTGCTGAGAGTTTGTTGAGTGTTTGTAGCTCGGATATGTAGCTTTGTATTTCTGTCTATCACTCTCTGTTGTTTAAAGTGATAATATATAACTTAACTCAATATTTCCTATAGTATATATCAAACCTATTTGATCATTGATCGTTCGCTTTTAATATAAAAACCGTGAGTGAAGCTCATTGGCATTCAATTGCTCGTTAACTTGTCATTCGCGTCTTCGCTCACGTTACACTCACAGATGTTATTGTTTTCTAATATTTTCTCCTTTTATTTTTTCTCGCTCCATTTAATTTATTGTTCGCTCTGTTTCATTTCTCGTTATGCTCCGTTTTTCACAAGTTTATCAAACAACAGTTGTAAGTGAATAATCTATCAATCACGGTGAGTATGGCTTCTCCTTCTCTTGTTGTTTGCACGTCATGCCACCTGTATAGTTTATCTCTCTCTGTCAGCGATGAGGGTTTCACATGTGATAAATGCAGGGATATAGTTAGGCTGACAGAGAAGATTTTCAACTAGAGACACGCATCCAAACTTTAACAGAGGACAGTCAGAATGTGAGGGCTGTAGATACGGCTTTGGATGTGGGTAGCTCAGCTCACATACATTGTTCGGTTCCGGCAGCAGCGCCCGTGCAGCAGGGCAACTGGGTGACTGTGAGATGGCATAGTCGCGGGACAACAAAGATCAGAACATAAAACAGGGCCAAGGTCAGGACGCAGACAGACTAGCTAAACCAACCATCTGCTAGCCGGCTCACGTCACAGTAGTCAGTTAATTCTCAGCACATAGAGATTCTTTCACCTAGATATTACACTATAGAGACTGTATCTGTTCCCCCGAAATAGAAAATACAGAAAACGTCCAAACCAAATTAAGAGTAACAATTTAATTGATGTTCAAAAAATAAAAACTGTTTATAATACAGAGAAACAAATAATTAAGCTTGGCTTACTGAATATTAGGTCTCTTTCTACTAAATCACTTTTTGTAAATGCGTTTATGACCTCGAGGTTAGACTATTGTAATGCTTTATTGGGTGGTTGGTCTGCACGCTTGATAAATAGACTACAGCGGATTCAAAATGCAGCAGCTAGATTCCTTACTAGAACCAGGAAGTATGAGCATATTAGTTTGGTTCTGTCAACACTGCACTGGCTCCCTATCAAACATCGTATAGATTTTAAAATCTTGTTAATTACTTATAAAGCCCTGAATGGCTTAGCTTCTCAGTACTTGAGAGAGCTCTTATCACATTATAGTCCTTCACATCCGCTGTGTTCTCAAAACTCTGGCCATTTGATAATACCTAGAATATCAAAATCTACTGCTGGTGGCTGATCTTTTTCCTATTTAGCACTCAAACTATGGAACAATTTACTGGGAGGCAGTGTAATGAGAGGGACAGACGAGGGTGGATCCAAGTGCAAGCTTTTATTGTTATTCATGGTAATACAGGCAGAGTAGATTGACGGCAGACAGAAGCAATGGAGACAGGCTAAATCGGATATCTAGGCAGAAATCTGGGGCAGACAGCAAACAATCAGTAAACAAAAAACAGTCCAAAAATCACAACCAGGAGAAACAAGACAGAGGAAAACGCTTAGAAATGAAATACTAGGGAATTCAAGACTTCGTGGTGAGCTAGTGTGAAAGTCTGGCTTTTATGCTGACTGTTAATGAGTGTGTGGGTGTAGTGATGAGTAGCAGGTGCTTGATTAGTCCAGGTGTGAGTGATTAGATGGTGGTGTGATTGTGTAATGGATGTTGGGTAATGTAGTCCGGGTGACAGTCTGACAGTTAGTGGTGATGGGGCAGAGTTCATAAACCAAATCATAACAGGCAGGCACACTCTGTCAGTTTAAATCTAGATTAAAGACACATCTCTTTACTGTGGCTTACACTTAACACACTAATACACATCTATTAATCAAATCCGTTAAAGGATTGTTAGGCTGCATTAATTAGATCAGCTGGAACCGGGAACACTCCCCTTAACACACAATGTACTCGTTACATCGTAAAAAGAATGGCATCTACTCTAATATTAGTCTGTCTCTTTCTTATTCTGATTTTTTCAGTCCGTATCCAGATCAGATGGAGTATCAGCACAAAGAGATGATCTTCATCGAAGACCAGAGCCCCGTGGACAGATCACTGGAACCAAATGCACACACACACATTCACTATAAGTTCTTTGCACAATCTGACATGCGCTTAAAATTGAACTGGAAATTAGGTGCTGGTCGTCCGGCCAGAGGAGAACAGGCCCCAACTAAGCCTGGTTTCTCCCAAGGTTTTTTCTTTTCTCCATTTTCTCATGAATGGGGTTGTGGTTCCTTACCACTGTCGCCTCTGGCTTGCTTAGTTGGGGGCACCTAATTTCTAGTGATTATCGTCGTTTTGATTACAGAGACCATCTTTAAATTTAAGTTCCTTGAAAAAAAATCTTATCCATATTTACATTCTGCTTGCATGATAAAGATATTTTGATTCAACTCATTTGTTGTAAAGTAAGAAAGGTGTCACAAACCGCACCTCTATGGCTCTCTCCAATCGCCACTCGAGGGAACCCTCACCCGAATATTAACTTTTCCCCGGACTTCATTTCCCAGACTCCCCATACCTAGGGCTCATCTCCAGCCCAGGTGTTCCCCATTAACCACACCCTTTATAAGCCCGGTTCACAGACTGTTTGGACGCGAAGTCTTGTTTGCCCTGGCGACATTTCTGAGCATTTCCCCATTGCGATTCTCTTACTGTGTATTACTTTGGACTGTTTATTATTCTACGACTGTTTGCCCTGGGGCCTGTTTCAGAAAGGAGGTTAAGTGAAAACTCAGAGTTTGGTAACCCTGAGATAAGAGAAAATCTGAGTTTTCCGTTTCAAAAAGGCGGGTTTGTCAAACCCTAGAAAGCAGGGTAACTCAAGCCTGTTTCTGAAAGAGAGGTAACTTTAACTCTGAGTCAGTTACCGTGGTAACTTACTCTGTGAACCTAACCTGGTCGGGAGCAGGTTTTATTCTCTAAACTCTGAGTTT
>JAUMHE010000046.1:16902995-16915928 GCA_032359235.1 Enteromius mattozi
GAGTAAACTGTCATAATGAAAACATGACAAAGCCATTTGACTATCTTGTTCATAAACAATGGTGTCAGGACTTTTCACCTTGATGACACTGACACTTTCATTGACATGAATACTTGCTTTTGAGGAATAAACTATCCATTTAGAGCAAGTGACATGCTTTTGCAGGTTATTAACAAGGTTTCGCAGTTTGTAGTAATTGTTTTGAGAAGTGCATTAACTGTTGTGCAAATTTAAATAGTGTTGTGAGAAATGCATCAAAGCGACTGAGAAAAACTGGAATACAAAACTTTGTGAACTGTCAGACAAGCAGATAGACAGAAAGAGCAACAGGCAGACAGATAGAATGACAGAGACAGAATGACAAACAGACAGATAAAATGACAGACAGACAGAGAGAACGACAAACGGACAGATAGAAGGACAGACAGATAGAACGACAAACAAGACAGAACAACAGACAGACAGATAGAACGACAAACAGACAGATAGAAGGACAGAGAGACAGAATGACAAACAGACAGATAGAACGACAAACAAGACAGATAGAACAACAGACAGACAGATAGAAGGACAGACAGACAGACAGATAGAACGACAAACAGACAGATAGAAGGACAGACAGACAGATAGAAGGACAGACAGACAGATAGAACGACAAACAGACAGAATCACCTTGAGGACATTCTGGTTTTTGCCTCTGGACTTTCAAGAATTTCTCCTCTTGGATTTCCTGTTCAGCCAACCCTGGAGTTCCTAAATTCAGCAAGCAACACAACAAAGCCTCTTCCAGAGGCAAATACGTGCAGTGTAGTCATTCGACTACCATTGCACAAGTCTTTCGCGGAATTTTAGTTCTGGATGGAGTCTGGCATTATTCAGTCCCCAGTGTTTGGAGTTACTTAGTTTAGGGTTAGGGTATGCGAGTGTATTTTAAGCAGTTTGTTGTTCTTTGTTGAAAAACATTACCTTATTGAAATCATAAAATTACACTGAACTGTCAACGTGTGTGTGGGAAGTTTGATGCTTTTATAGAATAAATGCATTTTTCTCTTTTTTAATATAAAGTTTTTATTTTGTTTAATGAATTTAGTAATGTACTTTTTACAGTAACAGTTTTCATAACAAGCTTCGTAGCTTATGTTCACATGCAAATTTCATGATAATAATAAAAGGTTTGAAATGCATTTCTCAGCGTTAATGTTTCCTGTCTGTCTAGATTAGAAGATGATCATGCTATTGCGAGAACTTTGTGAGTACTTTGTGTTGCAGAAACAACCGAAAGTAATGAGAGTAACTTATGTAAATACACAATGTAAAATTATATTGTCACATATTAATTTCCTTACATGTTGTATATTGTAATTTCACAAAGTGATCCTCTATATTAATATAAATTATGATCAACATATTAAATTGTGTACATATAAGGAAATGTGAACATAAACTTCCTTAGATATATTTTAGAATGTACACACGTTCATGTCACACAACTTCAGTTTTTCATGGATAGTGCACTTCCAAGAAACTGAGGAGTTCTTGAAGCACATCTATTCCAAGGCTGTCTCTTTCTCCACTTAAAGGATCAAACAGCTGCTGGATCTGTTGCTGATGTTCATGTGTCACCGTAAACTGATTGTCAGGAACAGTCACTTCCTCAGGCCACTGAACCTCTGGCACAGGATTTGGGGTTGCAGCAGCCACTCTTTGTGATGGTTCATCATGAAAAATGCAGTTGATCCCTGTTAGACCTCGATGTTGCAATGCAAGACAGCCCCTCACAAAAAATTGGTAGGGTGACATGTATCTAGCAGTCCTCAGTCTGTGGTGATTCCACTGATTTACAAAGATGTTTAAATCTCTGTTAAGCCGTGGTAAGTATATGTAATGTAGGGCCCACATGTGTTTCTCATTCGTATGATCAATCATGCCAGTACCGACCCCTTAAAAAGATTAAGAACTGTCTGTTGGGAAAATGAGGAAAAAAAACAAACATGATTTTTTTTTAGTGTCAAGATAAACTAGACTCAGAGACAGAGCGAATCTAAACAGCTGTTTTATCATCACAATGCAATGTCGATAAATAAAGGTAAGTAAATAGCAGACTGACAGTTTATAAGTTACAGTTGATGGATAACTGGAATATTATTCTTTAGCAGGTTTTGTGAGGAGAACAGAGGTGACAGAAAGAATCATGGTAAGCACACACCTCAAAAAAGCACAGAATTTACAGGCAATTTTTCTCACAAAGAACACAGAGACTGCAAAGCAATGAAGAAGAATCACAGGGGAATCAATACCAGAGATATGAAGGGGCCTTACTGGCTGAACCACTGAGGTAAGTAGAGCAGGTAAGAAGTCTTGTATGCACACAGAAAAGAAGTGTCTTATAAGTGAGCACTTTTAGATTGGTTCTGAGTGCTTGTGGGACAGGCGCTGGTGACTGATACTCAGGAGGAGGGAGCACTGCGTGGGTGTATCAGGGAGCCTGGTTTGTCTGTGACAATTAGCATCTAATATTTCGCAGGGCGGTACAAATAACTTCTAGAGAAAATATTTTTTAAAACATATAATTCATTATTTAATTAATCTTATGTGCAGTGCTACAATTTATTAGAACACAAAAATAGAGAAAACAATAAAAAGAGAACAAATATTCAAAGAATCTGTCAATACTGCTCAAAACTAAATAAATAGTTGCAAATAACTAACTGAAACAATTAATTAATCTTTATTCACACAAGCAAAAAGAAAAATAATTGCTTTAAATAAAACTTTTGTGCAATGTATCTTTGAATCCATTCAATTCAAACAATAATTACATTCTAGCATTAGAAACACTACTGTGTTTCTAACTTAAGAGCTTATTATTAAATGCACTATATAGAGTTTGTACACAGAAAAGTTTTCTTCAGGAAACATTTGTACTCTATTGACACCTTCATCCTGAATAAATGCTGGTTAGACCTTTGGAGCGTTTTTTTTTCTTCTTTCTTAAATCAATGGCCATCTCTGTTGTTTATGTTATATTTAGTCTCAACTCTGCTTCATTGCACCATGTAATAAACTCAAAAAGTGCATGATTATAAAAAGACATAACTAAAAACTAAAATAAGTAAAATTTATCTTACCTGAGCCGATTATTGACTGTTGAATAGGACACACCTAGAATATCTCCAACCTGGCGAGCAGTAAAATTTAGGGACAGTAGAAAGTTAAGCTGGTAAACAGATATGTCCCTCCTTGGTCGCCCTAAACCACCGCTCCTCAGGAAGGGAGACTGATAAGTGTGTGCATCTTCTAAAAAAGGGTTAGTGGAATTAGGTCATGTCAACATTTATATTAAAAAAAAAAAAAACTTTCTCTTTTGTTAATTATTGCAAAGCAATCCACACTACATACTTTGTATTCTCTGCTGAAAAACTGAAATATTAAACAAATATTAACATGCAACAACTAGGAAGAGACGAAAGCTTAAGTTTGTAGATAAAACCACACATTAATAAAGCAGCAGAGAAAACACATATTTTGAGGTGCAAGTTTAAAGGAGGAAACTTAATGAAGAGAACATATTGCTGCATACACTTGCTTATGCAGATTTTATTATTACTGTTTTGCCAAAAAAAAAAGCCATGTCAAGTTTCCACCAAAACACATACATTGTCGGCAAATATTTCATGACTTTTGATAATTACTGAGGACAAGTATGGTCCTGTGCAAACCAAACAAATCATATTAAGGTTGGTTGATGGACTGAGTGAAGAGAATTGTCAACATTTATTTTAAACCACCACAGCAGACCTCAACACATTCTTATCATTCATATGTATTATGCAATATTAAAATATAAAACAAATGTGATTGATATGCGATTAATTATTAATTATTTAACTGGTGTTTGGGTGGTAATGTAAAACGTTGATGTATACATATTGTAAACAACAAAGGAACTTTGACTAGAACTAACCAGCTGATCGCTGAATGTGTCCGATGTTCTGCACTTGTAGGAACTGTTCCACAACAGCAATCATCTCATCCGCAGCGTCTAATTCAACAAGTCTTCCACTCGCCCACTGCAGACCTCTTACTATTGTTTGTAATCTATTATTTAAAAAAATAGAAACACAACTACACAATTATGGATTGTTTATCTGCCTAAAATGAACTGTATATTAAAAAAAGCGTATACCCCATGCCGCCCCTCAGCGCGTGTTGCCAAGAACTAGATCAGCAACGTCGGTCCTGCAACGGTTAAGCTCCAACCAAGAAAATAATAAGACGTCATTATCATGTGACTAATAGATAGCGCTGACATATTTGGAAAGAGAAAATGACGTACCGCCAGGTGCTTTAGTGCCTATTTTGGTACAGCACTTTTATATGTATTATTAATTATTGGCAGGTCATTATGTAGAGATTTACGTCACTATTATATGTTTAATTAATTTTATGCAAATTTCGATGTTTCCGGCCTTGCCATTGGCCAAACATTAACGTCTGTACATGTAATAACGTATGTAGACGCAATTACGTTGACGTGTAAAGAAATTTTTAATAATCCAGCCTTCGATATACAGTAGCTGGGATGAACTTCAGGTGAAGTCTTGATGCTTTGTTTGCGGAGATGTAGGTGTTTACATGCCACGCGCTAATGGCAGACCTCTGCCGGCTGCTGAAAGTTAAACAACTACACACCTCCATATAGCATCCGCAGACGGACGGTTTAACAACACCCTCAACCAAATGCTCCGGCAGGTGCCGTCCGAGGACCGTAAGGATTGGGACCAGCTCCTCCCGTATGTATTGATTGTAATCCGGGAGGTACCTCAAGCCTCTACGGGCTTCACACCTTTCGAGCTGCTGTTTGGACGCCAGCCCCGGTGTTTGCTCGACGTGGCCAGAGAGGCCTGGGAACAGCAGCCGGCAGCCCATCGGACGATTGTGGAGCACGTACACGAGATGAGGGACAAGATAGATCGAGTCATGCCATTAGTCCGGGAACACCTGGTGAAAGCCCAGCAACGTTGCTACAACCGGGCAGCCCAACCGCGGGAGTTCCATCTGGGGGATAGAGTGATGGTCCTGGTCCCCAATGCCGCCTGCAAGTTCCTGGCTCAGTGGCAAGGACCCTATATGGTGGAGGAACAGATCGGGCCCGTCAACTACCGGGTACGGCAGCCAGGACGCCGGCAGGTGGTACAGATCTACCACATCAACCTCCTGAAACGCTGGGTAGGGGTGGCAGCACTCGCACACCCCGACCCCGCGGTTGTGAATATGGATCTCCACCTCTCCGCCACCTAGAAGACAGAGCTGAGGCACCTGGTCGGTCAGTTCCAGGATGTGTTCTCGGAAACCCCCTGTAAGACCACCATCCTACATCACGAGATCATCACTCCACCAGGAGTCATTGTCCGGCAGCTGCCCTATCGAATATATATATATATATATATATATATATACACAGTAAATATATAGCACTGTTCATCAACATTTCGGTCCAATGGTGACTGAAGTCAATCATTATCTATCATTCTACTATAAATATCATCCATACTTCTGCTGGAACAGCACACAGGTGGCATTACCGTTTGGTATCACAAAGTTTTTAAATAGCCATTAAATTGAAAACAAAAAAGATTTGAACAGCCCCTTGTGGTGCCCCTTGATCCAGTTGTCTATATGTTTAATCTGGCCCCATTTTTATAAGGACTTCAAGTCCCAAAATGTACACCCTTTCCCACAGAGAACAGTTCTGCTGTTGTTGTTAAGCTCTGAACAACTTTCAGAAAACCATGAGGTACGTATTATTTAATTCAGTAGTATAGAGAATGGACTACTTGTTACTGAAATTTATGACACTGGGATATTTTTGGAACATTATTTATGCTATATTTGCGGCGTGAGCGTTCAGATCCATCTGCAGTTCTTTATTCAGGTAAACAGGCAGGGTCAAATAAACAGGCATCATGTTTGGGGTACACAGGCACAGATCGGGGTGGGTAGAGTCCAAGAATAAACAGTCAGAGGTCGAAAACAAGGGAAACAAACAAGGGAATGGAACACTTAGAAAAGATCGGCAGAGCAAATCAAGGCTTCGCGATAGTAGCAGGGTGAAACTGGCTTTTATGTTAGTGGTAACGAGTGAGTGGGTGTGGTGATGGGCTGCAACTGAAGGTGATAATTGCAAATGGCCGACAGGTGTGAGTGAGTGTTGTGTTATGGGAAATTGAGTCCGTGTGAGTCCAGATGATGGTGAGAGAGTGCAGTGGCTGATGGGAGTTGAAGTCCAGATAACATTTAGAGTTTGTGGTGAAACTGGTGGAGCTTGAGGGCACTCATGACAATTTGACAGTATTGTAAATTAATAAATTGTATAAAATTACACCATATAAAGTGTGGTTTAATATTATGCACTTATGTAAATAAAAACAACAAAAGTATTACTCTAACATTTGAAATATACTGTTTGTCTTCAATCCGACTCCAACAACTACTAAAGAAAACACAAATAATTGTAACAAAATTCAGATTTTGAGTACAGGTTTTGTGTGTGTGTGTGTATGTGTGTGTGTGTGTTAGTGATGCGCGGGTCGTCTCGTAACCCGCGGACCCAACGGGTAACCCGCGGGTCGGGTAAAGAAACTGTCACTTTATTTGCGGGGCGGGTTGGGGCGGGTCATTAAAAACAAAATTAAATAAAAAATTAATGTATGTTGCGTGCAATTCCCTATAGCCTATATTAAATATTTGGGAATATCTATTTTCATATTTTATTAAGTTCTTTGATAAGGTAATGTCACGTGACAAGTCACGAAAGCGCCAAGCAGTTACCGCTGCCAGACACAACAAAAACAAAGAAAAAAAAAAAGTGAAGATGGAAGACGAGGTTCGGGAGAAATTGAGGTCGGAAATTTACATAATTAAAAGAAAAAAAGGTCACATTTTGAGGTTCTCAGAAATAGTTGTAGCAGGAGACAACAGCACTATCGGCTACGTGAAGTGCAATTCGTGTGAAAAAATATACAAACACGAGAGCCACAAAACAGGTACTTCCAACTTGTCAAGACATATTTGTGGGGGGTCTAAGAAAAAGGACGGCAGTGGCACGTCTCAAAATATAACCGCTTTCCTCAAAAGTAAAGTACCAGCACATGTCAAGTCCGAGGTCACAGATGCTTGTGTTGAATTGTGCTGTCGAGATCTGCGGCCCTTCGACATAGTATCTGGAGATGGATTCTAGAACAGTGTCTAATTAACATTGGTTCACGTTACGGATGTGTGGATGCCAGCAGTGTACTCCCTCACAGGCAAACTGTTTGCGACAGAGCCAAATCAACCGCAAAAGAAAAAAAAGAAATCCTCTCAAAGAAGATAAATCAAGCTCTGGATTGTGGCATAGCTATTACCACTGACATGTGGACTGATGAGTTCAACAAACGAGCATACACGGCTTTTACTGGTCACTTCATTAATGACGACTGGAAATTGGAGAGCCGTGTCATAAGCACAGCTGAATTTGACTCAACTCTCAAAAAGACAGCACACAACATCCACGAGCAAATTATTAAGGAGCTGCATGACTTTGGTATTGAACCTGCTCGCATATGAAAAGTAATGTTTGTAAGTGACCAGGGCGCAAACATAAAAGCTGCTCTTCGCAGCTACAAGTGGATGCCGTGCACCGCCCATGTCATTAACATCGTTCTCAAACACACATTTGATGTAAAAGAGAACACGCCACCATACATGCGCGACGTGAGTGATATAATTGCAAAATGCAAAAGCCTTGTGACCTACCTGAAAAAATCCGGCACTGTAGTACAACTACCACACACCGTGACACAGGAATGCGAAACCCGTTGGAATAGTAAAGTTGTGAGGATGCAGTCAGTCAGTAAACAGTACCGTGAAATCCAACAGGCCTTGCAGGAGAAAGATCAGCACCACAGAATGGATGACATTCAGCTGGATGTGTTGAACACTGTTACTGAGTTTCTGTTGCCTTTTAAAACTGTGAGTGAAGAGATGGAGGGTGCTTTGGTTTTTTAAACTGAGGAAACACTGCGAGCCCCAACACGGTGATCCGGAGTACATGGTTTATATTCGGGCACAAGCAATGCAGCTGCTAAATGAGAAAATGTCCATCAGCGTCACCCACAAGCTTGGAACGTTTCTTTGTCCCCGTTTTAAGTCCCTGAAGATGTTTCAAGCGGAGGAAAGAAACGCTATATACGACCAGGCCAGAATACTTGTCAGGGAATTTGACCGTGCGCCACTTACACCTCCAGCAAGTGTAATGGAGCCAGAGCCCAAGCCTCCAGGTGAGTGGCACCAGCTAATAAAATAGCTAATAATATCTTACGTTTTAGCTACTGTGGTCTAATGTATGTGTAAAAGGTTAAATATTGTCAAATTTAATTTTTAGTTGACGAAGCTGAGCGAGTCAAAAGAAAAAGAGATGAGTTTAGTGAGTGGGAGGATGATAGTGAAGACGTTGCCGAGAGAGACGAGGTTCAGCGCTACATTGAGGGCCAGTTCTTCTGTGACGGAGAGGACATTCTAAGCTTCTGGCAGTCACAGTCAATCGCCTTTCCTGCGCTTGCCAAGGTGTCAAAAATGATACTCTGCATACCAGCCACAAGCGCATCAAGCGAGCGCATATTCAGCTCTGCTGGCCGGGTGCTGGAATCCAGGCAAAATAGACTAAACCCTGGTACAGTGGATGCACACAGCGAACGTAAAAACGCTAAATGAACATTTTGTGTGATAAATAAAAAAAAAAAATGTCAGTTTTGGTTATTTAGCATAGGCTGTAAACTCTAGGTCTGCCCTATACAGATCTGAAATAAAAAATGTTTAGCCTAGATTACAAACGCTGCTTTGTAAAATGTTAATTGTTCATATTCATATGTTGTTGCCAGTTTACAGGGCGATGTTTCCACGCACTTTCAGGCTCAAATAAAGGCTGTTATCATTTGAATTGCAATGCCTAGTATGTCTATTTATTGTTCGCGGGTGCGGGGCGGGGCGGGTTGTAAAAATAGAT
This sequence comes from Enteromius mattozi, assembly GCA_032359235.1. Lineage (NCBI taxonomy): Eukaryota > Metazoa > Chordata > Actinopteri > Cypriniformes > Cyprinidae > Enteromius > Enteromius mattozi. Next base: position 16,912,042 of record JAUMHE010000046.1, read on the forward strand.
ACATTGGTGCGGGGCGGGCCAAATAATTTAATAAAAGCGGGACCCGCGGGTTGGAAAAATACTCGACCCGCGCATCACTAGTGTGTGTGTGTGTGTGTGTGATTAATTGAGACAATTCCCCTGTGACAACCAAACTCAGTCTTTCCTATAAAATGACACACTTTGTAATAGTACATCAAAAAGTAAAAAATTGTTTGAGTTATTGATTATACATCAAGAATTAAAAAAAGAAAACTACAATTCTGTAACATTCCTTGATTAATGTTAAATGTTGAAACAATGTTACATTTTTTTCATATAGGTTGATATTGGTGAAGGTGTAGTAATACACAGTGAAAAATGGAACAAGATACAGGCAAATTTAAAGGACAGCTTGTTTGTGAAAGAACTGGCAGTGTGTATTTGGGGAACAAGCATACTGGCCAACAGTAGGAAAAAGTTGTCCCACCACAAAATCTGATCCTAGGCCCCCCCGACTCCTCACAAATACAGAGCACTTAAAGGTAAGTGATGAATGAAATTAAGAGAACTATGGCTAACACTTTATATTAAGCATGCATTTATAGAACATAATAAGGGTATTCTTAAGGCATGCATTATAAATTACTTCCTAATATGTTGTGTCATCTTATGAATATTCATAAGAACTGTGTTCTTTAATGTGTTATAATATTTACCTATTTGTGTTTATAGCTTTTAAGAGTATAATACTTTAGAACACAATGAATAGGATTTATCCTTCCAAAGTTGCAATGGTGTGAAGACGGACCAGGCAGAGGGATCCATATGCTACGTTTTATTAGAAAAGTCGTACAGGCAGGGTAAACAGAGCAATAGAGGCAATAAAGGTTCGTAGTCAATAAGCGGGCAAGGTCGAGGCAGGCAGCAGGATTCAAAGTCCAGTAAGAGTAACAGAGGTCGGGGCAAGCGGCAGAACAATCAAAGAACGATAAACAATCCAAGGTCAGCAACTAGGCAGATATACACAGATAGAACGCTCAGAAATGATCAAAATCAAGCAAATCAAGACTTCACAGAGATCTGGCAGGGAAGACTGGCTTAAATGCAGAGTCTAATGAGAGAGTCTAAGGTAAAAGGTATGATGGGAAATGGAGTCCGAAAGACCGGTTAATATTCCAATGAGGGTTCCCTCTGGCGATCCATAGGAAGCACGGCGGGAACCCCCATTATGACAAATGGATAGTCATGATACACTGTAAGTCTCATATCTTACCATTTTACTAATGTTAATTTACTTAAATCAGACAAATACCACTTATGAATAATAATAACAACAATACCTTTTTTTCTCAAACAGCCATGAAATCAGATATCAGATCATATAAATGTGTATTTGCTGATGGTGCCCTTTAGACAGCTGTTGATAACTAAGTAACTCTGCAAATACAGTCCATGTCAACTAAGCATGTCTAATCAATTAAAATCATGAGACAAATAATTTAACATCAATTTAATAAACTTCTAAAAATGTTACATGCTTAGGGCATGTCTAATTATTGAAAGCATAAAAACTATTAAATTACTAAATTATTTATTCTTGCAATAGCCCTATGATTTTTTTCCCCACACGGAAATTCTGTGTTGTGTATTTATATAATTTTTAAGGCATAAATCATTAATTTATCTTTTAACTAATGAAAATTAAACAAATAATTTTTTGTGGAAAATAAACTGGATTTAATATTACAATTAAAAACACTCAATACATATACTTTGATCATCTCTTAAAATAAAATTTGAATCATTTTTGTAGCAGTCTATTACTGTTACATTTCATGGTTTTGGTAATAATGAGCATAGTACAAGGCTTAAACAAAGAGCTTCTTTTAATACATTAACACACAAATAACATTGAATCAACATTTATCACGGACAAACGGGAAACTCAAACAGACAGGGTATAAATACATGCAGAAATAATGAACCTAATAGAAGACAGCTGGAGAACACCAAGTGATAACATAATAATAATAACATGAGTGATAAGTGATAACATAATAATAACATAAAGACAGAAACTACCAAATAAGGAAAACAAGGAAGGTGCTGTCACGAAGGAGGACATGAGAGGCATACGGATCCATTTGCAAGCATTTATTGCACACACACACACACAGAGGAGAACAACTGGCAGAGTCAAACAATGGCAAGAGAATAATCCAAAGTTCGTGGCGTGAGTCAGGCGATGAAGCGAAAAGGGGCAGGCTTAGGTCGAGATCCAGGAAGACAGAGCAACACGAAGAAACCACAGGGAACACGGGAAAACACGGACGGCTTGACAAAGGGGGAAATCACAAGTTACATCCACAATGACAAGCGACTTACACAAAGACATCTGGGGCATTTATACACGTCAAACTGGGCGTAGACAACAATGAAACACCATGACAACAGATGAGTGGGCGGAGACAAGAGTTTGTGAAATACAGTCCGGGCATGAAAATAGAGAAAAACAAACACAGAGTTCGCAGAGCGCTGGAGTGCCATCCCGTGGCCTTAACTGGCACATCCAGCTGACCATGACAGGTGCGAAACGAAACCAAAAACAGACAGAATACCTAACAATGTAGGCTATTTCTGCCTCAGTGACTTTATTTTGACTGGGTTGTCATGTGTATATGACATGATTACTTAAATGAAATGGTCAAATGCTTGTGAAGTGACTCTCAGAGCAGCTCTGGAGACTTTGTTCATGTATTTATGTTCTCATTTAGTGAGAGAACAGACGTTAATATCTCTCTAAAATTGTAGTTCTTTCTATTTTTTAAAAGTGTCACTTGCGCTTCAGTACTAGTAGCACACAAAACTGCAGGTTAACACAGAGACACACATAATACATATTTAAATCACACAAGCAAATATCAGCAAGAACATGATTCTTTGATTGGGCAGATAATCCAAACCAACCTTGTATATAAACCAACATCACAATTTACACTTGATTTAAAAGGCCTATAACAAAGAAAGCATGTCAGCTCACTCATGGAACAATGATTGGCCAAAAGTGCTGAAGTGTATAAAACTATTGTATACATTCTAGTTTGATGATCTACAATTGGTTATTATATAGTAGAGACATTTTTCTATCACTGGGCTGAACGTACAGTTCTGGTCATGAACTTCCTTGAAGAATTTGATATACGTCATTTGCTCAGTCAGTCCATTCTAATGCTGATTTCACAGCACCACAATTGAAAAACAAACCGTAACCATGTCAGTATCATTACAGGATCAGTATTGAACAAACACAGTAAACATTTATCTTGATAGTGGAAAATTAGGTTTATGAGATGCTACTACAGCAAACAAAATAACTGGTCCCTACTAGATGCTTCTGACTTTTCTTCTATTCATGTAATCTGCTGATTGTGTTTGCTGTGCAATAGGCTGATGTGTTTTTTTTTTCCTAGGTTGCTTTCAGAATGGCTGGAGGGTAAAAATTTGAAGGAAGCAGACCTGAAGGCCAGAGCAGGAAATCTTGGCTGCTGTTTAACAGAAAAAATTCAAGACATCAACAAAACAATTTAGTCAAATAAGTGAATTTGCATGCTACGTAAGCTGCTGAACTCTTAACTAGTAGTTTGTAGTTCAGTTCAGTTCTGTTGACCAGCTAGACCAGCAGGGATAGTAACGGTTGTTTCCATAACCCAAAAATGGCATGTTATTTTCACTTTGTGTCATTTTGTATGTATGTTTAAATGACTGTGGTGGCTCATATCAACTTAATTGAATTAACAAAACTACTTTGTTCACATCAAATAACTGTAAGAAATGTATATTTGTATCAAAATATATACATATACAGGTCCTTTTCAAAAAATTAGCATATTGTGATAAAGTTCATTATTTTCTGTAATGTACTGATA
>JAUMHE010000046.1:16979530-16992064 GCA_032359235.1 Enteromius mattozi
AATCTAATAAATGCAGCCTTGATGAGCATAAGAAACATCTTTAAAAACCATTAAATATCTTACTGTTCTAAAACTTTGGAACGGTAGTGTATGCTCCCATTAAAAATAAATAGCAGTTGAACTTAATGTACACTTTAAAACTGAAGTACAAGTTGACCTGGTTCTCTGTATATTGTATACATCATTACCTAAGAGTGTTTTGTCCCTTAGAAAAAAACTGACAAACTATATCAGACATACTGTACATCCAAACAAATGTATTGAGACAGGAATCTAATTCAATCAGAAGCATGTGAATCTGAACCAAACCTGTTCATGACACACCTAAATCAACAATAGGTTTTTAGTAATAATTTATAAAAAAATACTGCAACTGACAATAGTTTAAAGATAACTAAGTACCTAATGATGTAGACCTTCTGTAGCATGCAAGAAAATGAGTGCTTACTTGTATACTCTTTCAATAGTATATAGGCATAAGCTCGCTGGCAGAGCCATTCAGCATTATCAGGTTTCTCTCCCAATGCCGCATTTAGCTCCTATGATAAGACAGAGACATATTATTACTCATGAGAATTATATACACAAACACTGCCACACATTTAATTTTCATAAACATTTTAAATGGTAGTATGGACAATAATGATTTGTCAGATAATGCAGATAGATATGCAAAATATCAAAAAAGATGAACTTGTCCCTTAGAAACCCTTAGAAGCTTATAAACACTTCTATAATTACAACATACACTGCCAGTCAAAAAGGGTCCTTGACCCCCAAGTGCGTTTGTTCAAATCAAATCAATCACTTTTATTTTATTTTATTAGCGCTTTTAACAATACAGATTGTAGCAAAGCACTGAACATGATCAAATAGGATAATAGATTGATGGTAATGTATAATGTCGAGATTAAACTATTTATTTATTAAATGCAGAGACTGTCTCTGTAATCAAAAAAACGATAATCACTAGAAATTAGGTGCCCCAACTAAGCAAGATAGAGGTGACAGCGGCAAGGAACCAAAACCCCATCCGTGAGAGAATGGAGAAAAAAAAAAAAAAAACCTTGGGAGTACCCAGGCTTAGTTGGGGCCAGTTCTCCTCTGAAACGAAACAAAAACAGCATTCTTGACTGTTGCTCGTGTCATATTGTTGAACTGTCAGGAGCATTTTTGCTAGCATATCTTGAAATTTCCAAGTTAGCAGCATGTATATTAAAACATATTTATCATGTAAAAAAAAAATAAAAAAAATGCTGCTACGCTGATTAATGGAATTGCATTTGTGATTGCAAAGATGACTGCAGAACTATTACACCTGTTTTAGAAGTGTTTGAATGAATAAAAGTGAGAGAATACTTTCTTGTCATATATTATGATGTTGAATAAGTGAGGCTTGGGCTGCTAATTTTGTAGTTTATTTAAAAAAAAATTATTTATTTATTTTTTTAACATCAGACGGCCTGAATCAGACCCTTCTTCTGATAAACTGCCACATGAACAATGATGTTCAAGTGCAGCTTCTCATTGCAAACTGATCTGAAGCATCTACACAGCCTGTAACGTTACTACACAGAGCACAGCAAAAAAAAAACAAAACCTGTTATGTTGATAAATGGAATTGCATTTGTGATTGCAAAGATGCTTGCAGAAACAAACTATTATACCTGTTCTAGAAGTGGTCAAAAGAACAAAAGTGAGTGAATACTTTGTCACATTATGATGTTGAATAAGTGAGGCTTAAGCTACTATTTTTTAACATCAGATGGTCTGAATCAGACCCTTCTTCTGATAAACTGCAACATGAACAATGTGCAAGCAAAGCCTCTCACTGCAAACTGAAATAATAAGTACCATATAAAGCATATACACTGCTTGTAACATTACTATACAGAGCACAACTTATAATGTTTCTGTGATGCTTGATCACATGAACATTTTAAACAATGTTCCTGCTGTACATACAACATGTCTTAAGGCCTGGGTATACTTCCCTTTCCGCTTTCTGTTCGGTCTTACGCAACACCGTGTCCACACAGCATACTCATTTTATTTTGCCGAGTAGATTGCCAAGTTCGACACATGCACAGTACAACTATTTGGACTTGTGTCTCTGCTGTCTGTTTCTTGTGCATGCGCTGTTGTACGTACACGGCCGAAATATACATTGGTGTTTACGGCATTACTGTATGGACAATACTGCTATTCAAAAAAATGCAATAGCGCCGCATGTATTTTTATGCTTTAGTAACGCAATACTACTGTAGTACCAGTATATCGTGCAACCCTAGTGCATACATCGTGATACTCTCCATAATGTACATGATTACATGATTTGGAAGAACTGATGAAAAGTCATTTTTATTTTACTCAAAAAAAAAAAAAAAGTATTCTCGCAGCTTCACACAACTGAAGTAGAACCACTGAAGTCACAGTTTTACTGATGTCCTTAAGTTTCTGGGTCTGGGAACATTTTAGTTGTGTTGCTTTCTATGGTGGGTCAGAAAGCACATGGATTTAATTGAAAATGTTTTAATTTGTGTTCTGAAGATGAATTAAGGTCTTACGGGTTTGGAAGTAAGTGAGTAATGACAGAATTTTCATTTTGGGGTGAGCCTATTCCTTTAATGAAATCAATAAAATTTTATCAGTTTGATCTCTATATGATATGGTTTAATCACCCAGCCCCTGCTATTGTGCCACTCATTATCTTCCAAAAAAAAATGAGAGAAACTGTTCATAGTTTATGATTTTTTTTTTAATGAAATTATTTAGTCAAGTCAAGTCAAGTCAAGCTTTATTGTCATTCCGCTACATGCAGGACCACGGTGCTACATAAATATGAACCTAAATACACTAGACGTGGAAACAATTTTTTAAACCTATACATGTAACTATACATATACTATAAATAATTGACTATACATACACATAACCTAAGAAAGAATATACAAGTAGTTTACATAACAACTGTGCATGATAATGTGCAGAAAAGGTATTTAAATGTTAAGCAGCAAATAGTGAAAAATGATTTGTGGTGCGTTGACAAGTAAACACTTGTTAATTTTTTTTAGGTCCTTGTAACATGTTAAGTGTTAATAAGAAAGTGTCTGGTGCATAGAGAGAAAAGTGTGTTTCTACAGGTGGTTTGTTCAGCCCACTCACCTGTAGGTAGCACACTCAGAGGTGCACAATGTTTTCTGTGTACATGTAGTGTTTATAGGAAAGTGTCTGGTGCATAGAGAGATGAAAGAATGCGTTACTACAGGTGGTTTGCAAGCCCTCTCACCTGTGTGTAGCGCACTCAGAATTGCAAAAAAATGTGTGAAGTTTTTCAACAGTTTACATATTGGATAAGGATTTCAGAGGGGGGTGAGGTGATTGGAATTGAGGGCTCTCACAGCCTGGGGGAAAAAAGCTGTTGAGCAGTCTTGCAAAGCAGGCTCTGATGCTCCTGTAGTGTCTTCCTGATGGCAGGAGCTGGAAGAGATGATGGGAGGGGTGGGTGGGGTCCTTCACGATACTGGTGGCTTTACCTGAGCATCATGCAAGGAAAATGTCCAGAAGGGAGGGGAAAGGAGTACCAATGATCTTTGCAGCTGTGTTCACTGTCCGTTGTAGGGTCTTGAGGTCAGCAGCACTGCTTTTCCCGTACCAGACAGTGATGCAGCTGGTGAGCACACTCTCAATGGTTCCCCTGTAGAATGTGGTGAGGATGGGTGAAGAAAGACTTGCCCTTTTCACCCGGCGGAGAAAGTGTAGGTGCTGTTGTGCCTTCTTGAAGAGTGACATGGTGTTGGTGGTCCAGGTGAGATCCTCCGTGATGTGCACCCCCAGGAATCTGGTGCTGCTGACTCTCTCCACAGCGAGCTGTCGATGGTCAGTGGGGGGTGGTCAGCAGAGTTCCTCCTGAAGTCCATCACAACCTCCTTTGCCTTGCTCACATTGAGGGCAGGTTGTTTGCACCACACCATTCAACCAGCTGTGCCACTTCCTCTCTGTAGTGTGTTTCATCGTTGTTGCTGATGAGACCTACCACCATTGTGTCATCAGCAAACTTGATGTTTTTGGAGCTGAAATTGGCAGTACAGTCGTGGGTAAGCAGCGTAAAGAGCAGCGGGCTGAGCACACGGCCCTGTGGGGCACCTGTGCTCAGTGTGGCAGTGCTCGAGGTGTTGTGGCCGACACGGACTGACTGAGGTCTTCCAGTTAAAAAGTCCAAGATCCAGTTGCAAAGGGAGGTGTTAAGGCCCAGAAGGTTTAGTTTGTTGATGAGCTGTTGTGGGATTATTGTGTTGAATGCTGAGCTGAAGTCAATGAACAGCATTCTAACATAAGACTCTTTTCAGTTGGGCAGTCGTATCCTAATGGATAGGGAGTTGGACTTGTAACCCAAAGGTCGCGGGTTCGAGTCCCAGGTCCGGCAGGGATTGTGGGTGGTGGGAGTGAATTCAATACCACGACTGAGGTGAGACCCTTGAGCAAGGCACCGTTCCCAACTGCTCCCCGGGCGCCGCAGCAATGGCTGCCCACTGCTTTGGGTGTGTGTTGACGGTGTGTGTGTGGTTGTTCACTTCTCACTGCTGTGTGTGTGCACATTGGATGGGTTACAAAAAAGAGAGCACAAATTCCAAGTATGGGTCACCATACCTTGCCACAAGTCACTTCACTTCACTCACTTCACTTCACTCACTTCACTTCACTCACTTCACTTCTAAGTGAGTAACAGCCAGGGTGGAGGAAATGGCATCGTCCGTGGAGCAGTTTGGACGCGGATCAAGTGTGTTGGGAAGGCTGGTTTTTAAATTGTGCATAACTAACCTCTCAAAGCTGTTTTTCATGATTGGAGTCAGTGCTATGGGACAGTAGTCATTCAGACAAGACACAGGGGACTTCTTTGGTACTGGAATTATGGAGGTGGATTTGAGACATGTGGGGACAACTGCCTGACTCAGCGAGGTGTTGAAAATATCTGTTAGGACATCTGTCAGCTTTGCAGCACAGTCTCTCAGTACACGACCAGGTATGTTGTCAGCCTTGCATGGGTTAACCCTGGATAGAGTCTTCCTTACATCAGATGGAGACAGACAGAGTGCCTTTTTGTTGGGAGGTGTGGGTAGTTTTTGTGCAGGTGTGCCATTCTGCATTTCAAACCATGCATAGAACTCATTGAGTGCATCTGGGAGGGTTGTGTCATCATCGCAAGCCTGTGGCTGGGGCTTGTAATCAGTGATGGTCTGAATGGCTTGCCACAGGCTCCGTGTGTCTTTGCTGTCAGTAAAGTGATTACATTTTTGTGCATACAAGTGTTTTGCTTGCTTGATGCCACGGGACAGATTGGCTCTTGTTGTTTTTAAGGCTGCTTTGTCTCCTTATCTGAATGCATCATCTCTGAATGATCATCGTCTTTAGCAGCCCACGAACCTCTGCTGTCATCCATGGCTTCTGGTTTCAGTGTACTCATGCAGGTTTGTGTGGTTGTTGTAGGTGGCTGCCTCTTTGAACATGTTCCAGTCTGTGCACTGAATGCAGTCCTGTAGTGTTGAGACGGCATCATCTGGCCATACTGTGATCTGTTTTTGAACCGGTTTGGTAAGTTTGAGAAGTGGTCTGTATGCTGGGATTAGCATAACAGAGATGTGGTCTGAGTATCCGAGGTGGAGGCCGGGTTCAGCTTTGTATGCATTTTTTTCTGTTTCTGCGGGATGTAAACCACGACAATAACAATGGCGTGAACTCCAACGGCAGATAGAACGGCCGACACTTCACAAACATACTCAAACAACTCCACCAGCAATGAACAGTGTTTTGTCACTACCACAGCATTGTTACACCATCCCTTGTTGATATAAACACACAATCCTCCCCTGCGAGTCTTTCCAGAGAGTGCTGTATCTCTGTATCGCTCGGTAGCAGGTTAGCCCGTGCATCTGAATGGCGGAGTCGGGAATGTTGTCGTTTAGCCATGTTTCAGTGAAAACAATCCCTCGCCTCGTGCAGCGTAGAGCGACTGAGTTGAAATGAGTCCAGTTTATTTTCCAGCAAGCGAACATTAGAGAGCATGAGTGCTGGAAGAGCTGGTCTAGTGGGGTTAGCCCTTAACCTAGCTCGTATGCCTCCACGCTTGCCGCGTTTCTGTCCCCTCTCACACCGCCGGCGCCACCGCCGCTTTGTTCGAGTAAAGCCATGCTTCTGTTCCGCCACACATTGCCAGCGCCACCGCTTTGTATGGGTAGCGTCAGTAGATGAGGCCGTGGTCTCGGGGTTCGGCATTACCAGTAAGCAAAGGCCTTGGAGCTTCTCAGTTGTCGCCGGTGCGATTTGGTTTTTGTATGTATTTCCGATTTCCTTGTGAATTACCAGTAAACTGACTCTATTTTGAGATGAACAGATGACATTAAAAGACATATAATCTAAGTTGTTTTGGACCCGGAGTAGCTGCTGCGTTGGCCATGTCGTCATCTTGGAGCTATACTCAAATTATTTAACACATAATTGTACTAAAGCAAAGATTTTATTGGACATTTTTTAAATGAAAACATCCTAATGGGATTTTCTGAGGCCCAAGCAAAAACTGTAGCAAAATTATCACTTAACCCTTTAGGCACCAGGGTTTTTTTATTTTGGAAAAATGTTGGATTTTTCAACAAGAATTCAAAAGCTTGAGGCTTGAAAAGGCTTGAAGATAGAGATCTACTATGAATTAGAAAAATGTTAGGCATGACCCAAAGTTTATGTGGGGTGTAAATATACTCATAATTTGCATTTTATGACATCATCATTAAGGGCAGTCCACCTTATATTCAGGATATTGAATTGATGTTTGAACTTATTTGCAGGTTTTTTTCTTTGTCTTTTTATCCTCATTCCAAATGATCAGAAAAGAGAAACCCAAGAAGAAAACAGGAGAAAGTACTAAATTGTAACTATATTACTACACTAGCAATATAGCACTAAATTGTAGTACTATATTACTAGTATCATATTACTATAAAACAGGGGTGCTCAACCCTGGTCCTGGAGATCGACTTTCCTGCAGAGTTCAGCTCCAACCCTGACCAAACACACCTGAACCAGCTAATTAGGATCTCAAGGAGCACTTGATAATTACAGACAGGCATGTCTGATTAGGGTTGGAACTAAACTCTGCAGGAAAGTCGATCTCCAGGAACAGGGTAGGCCATCCCTGCTATAAATAGTAGTAAAACGCATGTGAACAGTAGCCTATTTTTTGATCGCCCCCAAAAGAAAACTAGTGAAAAAAGTAAATGCTCAGAAATTGATGTAAAGAGATATAATGAAAAGTAAACTGGAATTGAAGGTGCAGTTCAATAGAGAACCTTTAATTACAGTTTTTGTAACTTATTTCAAAAAGTGAAACATTCATATATATTATTAAAACTTTTTGTTTGTTTGTTTTGTTTGATGATTAGATCTCAAAATATAAAAATATTTATATATGGGTTTCATTAAATTACCATTCCTACAATAGAAATTCCGGGAATCACTTGTTCTTTGATGCCACAATAATGGGGAAGACTGCTGACTTGATAATGGTCCAGAAGACGATCAGTGACTACGTTTACATGCGCATGAATAATGCGATTATTTCCAATAATCAGAGTAAGGACTTAATTACATTATGATGTTTACATGTCAAGAGCAAGCTTTTCACTCCCGTTTACATGCTATTTCCATATTCTTATTATTCGCTAAGAATTGTGGTTAATTTTCTACTGCCATATTCACATACCCCACTGCATAGGACAAATTATGGGCTCAGAAAGAGCGCAGATGCATTACCTTACTACTATCTGCTGTTTACATTTATTTTACATCTAATGAAAAACACTTTTATGTTTATATTTCATGCTGTTCCAGCACCAATGTAATGGCAATTCGTTTGACTATGCTGCTGTCGCTGTTTCTGAATAAGAGTGAAGGCAGCGAGTTGTGTGTTTCTGAGTTTCCCCAGAAATATGATGCTTTCTTATCAGCAAACGTTTCTAATCTGCATATTATTACAGGTCCGTGTCACGTCTTTCATGTGAAAGTAACTACTATAAATGTGTCGGGGAAATAGTAAGGAGATATTTAAAATAATTAGGAATAGTGTTTTCCATGAGTTCGTGTCGCAAAGATGAATATGACAATCTCGCCATATGTCACTTAGAAGTCATCTTAATGGATTACGATTAGGTTACAATTAAGGAGTTTTTGTTTTCAATTTGTTTTAAGTGTTAATTTAAAGCTTTCTATAGATACATTTATCATGTCTTTTCGGTTCATTTTTGCTCCTGTTCAAGAAGCGAAGGCAGAAAATCATGTTTTGTTGATATTGTCAGTGCACACAAATAAAAGTAAACTACTTACAGTTCCGAATGATGCATGTTACCTCTATCAGAAAAATTATAACAAAGGCTATTTTGTTTCCACTGAAAGATTAAGAGTGATTGCGCTGGTTCCTCTGCGTCCCGCAGAGGGAGCTTCCAAATTTGGATATGCTAGGCTGGAGCACTTTTATTACAGTGAGGTTTAATGTTAAAACATTTTTATATGCTTGAATTATTTTAGTATGTAGGCAACATTGATTTTATTTTAAGTCGTGTTGATTTGAAAAGGCGTCAGCTCATGTTCTGCTGCTGGCCGCTTGGTCTTTACTTTTAAAAAACAAAAGCTTATAGGCTATTTAACAAACAAAACGTCTCCAAACGTTTTTCTAAATTGACTTAAAAAAACTAAATGAAAAATAATCATTTTGCCATTACACACAAAACTAAACTATTTTAATAGCCGAAAGAGTAGTAAAAGCCGTAAAAGGTCAGAGCGGCAATACTACGATTAAGGTGTTTACATGTCTGTATATTTCGATTAAAATCAGCGTAGGCCACCTATGTTAATACGATTATGCTTGCTGCGATTATGATCTTAAATCGCATTATTATAATCAAAGTATTGCGTTTACATGAGGTAAAGTTTAATCGCAATATTGCCAAAATCTCATTATAATCGCATTAAGAGGCTCCATGTAAACGCAATTGACATGCTCCACAAAGAAGTCACAGAAGGGAGAAGCCAGGGAGGAAACAGGAGGGGTTTAGAGCAGGAGGAACTCGGCGGGACCCAGAGCACAGCCATGATGGTGTCCCACGGAGGAGCCGATGGAGGGAGGAGCCATGGAAAAGGAGACCGAGGCGGAGACGAAGAGCCTGTCTGTCAGTTGCGGCTCTGGCTCCGAAGCGATCCTCAGCTTTGTCGCTCCTTGAGGCAATGGCTCGTCGGTCGCGTCGTGCCCTGGCTCTGCAACATCAGTGGGCTCAGTGACTCAATGTAGGCGGCGAGACTCTCTCGATGACCATCCCCAGACAGCTGCGCTCGGGTAGTGATGTTCAGTCCCTTGAAATACATTGTGCGGAGGCAGCTGTCTGGGTAACGCGTGCTCTAGCAGGAGGTTAAGGACATTGGGGTACGACATCCGGATAAAAGGGAAAAAACAAAAACTGACCAAAACACGAAAACAAAAGGGGCAGGGAAAACACGCCGCTTACATAAACTGTTAGGGTCCGGTTTTCTGTCATGGTGTGGGTGCAGGAAAGCATGAGTGGAGATTCGACTTCACGAACTAACAATTCTTTAATATCCAAAATGGGCAAACAGACAGGCAGGGAGGGTATTCACACACACACACACACACACACACACAGAGTAACCTTGAAACCGGACAACACATACTGAACTCAGGACAACTTATATAGGGAGGACAATGATGGATAATTAACACGACACACCTGAACAAATTAACACAATTAACAGAAGACAGAAAACTAGGTCAAACAGAGACAGAGCACATGGGAAATGAAAACAATAAAACAGATCCAGGGGCATTACACAAGGTCCTCGTTTCAGATAAAATTAAATTTTCCATTTCAGTTGGAAATCAAGGTCTTGAGTCTTGAGGAACACTGGAGAGGCACAGAATCCAAGTTGCATGAAGTCCAGTGTGTGGTTTCTGAAGTTGGTGATGGTTAGGGGTGCTGTGACATCTGCTGGTGTTTGTCCATTGTGGTTCATCAAGTCAAAAGTCAATGCAGCCTTCTGTCAGGTGATTTTGGAGCACTTTATGCTTCCATCTGCTAAAACAAAATTTTTATAAAGATGCTGATTTCCTTTTCTAACAGGACCTTAGCACCTGACCACAATGACAAAACCACTTCCATGTGCTCTGCTGACCATGATATTACTGTGCTTGATTGGCAAGCCAGCAACGCCTGACCTGAAGCTCATGTGGAATCTATGGGATATTTTTAAGGGAAAGATGAGGACCAACAACACAGACGAGCTGAAGGTTCAGTAACGCCTCAGCAGATCTACAGGCTGATCGCTTCCATCCCACTCCTAAATATTCTAATATTTTGATTTCATTAATCATCAAAATTAAATGAATCTAAGATATATATGAAAGTTTACAAAAAAAAAAATACAGGCTACCTGTATTTTGCATGACCCCAGCCTAAGGTTTTAAACAGTTTTTTTTTGTTTTGTTTTTTTGTGATGGCCATACAAAAAAAAAAAAAAAAGGTTTTGTTGTTTCAAAACTTGTTGTGGGTGTATGAGATGGCCTTGATGAGTGTTAGATTTCCTTGTCTGAAGTAGAACTGTTCTACATGTTCAGTCATCACCTGTACAGCGTGCACACAAAAATTGTGTTACTTTAAACTCTGATGTGCTTATTTATGTATTTGCAATTTATTTATATATGATTTGACCCTTGATGTAGCTAAACAATACACGTAATGTACATAGGTTTTCTAAGAAAACATTATTACAGTACAATTGTAACGCCTTATGTCTGTGCTTTTCATGGTTTAGTTTTGCTTTCATTTTCTTGTCTTCCTGTTTGTCCTTATTTGGTTCTGTTCCGTTTCTTGTTTAGTTAATTAGTTTCCCCAATCCACCTGTGTCCCTCACTTGTTCTGAGTTCTCCCTAATGTTGTCCTGTTTTTTCAGCATTCTTAAAAAAAAAAAAAGAAAAAAAGAAAAAAAAAAGTACAAAAAAAGAAAAAAAAAGTGTTTATTTAAAATTGAAATTTTGTGTTACAATATACAATACTATTCAAAGGTTTGAGGTAATAATAAACTTTCTCATTTATTATTATTTTTAAATTAATACTTTTATTCAGCAAAGATGTGTTAAATTGTTAAAAAGTAATAGTGAGATACTTATGAGTAAATACTTATATTTTTAATTAATACTGTTCTTTTTAACTTTTTATTAGCCTAATCAAAGAATCAAAGAAAAAAAGGTTTATAAAATTAAGCAGCACAGTTTTAACACTGATAATAAATCAGAATATTAGAATGATTTCTGAAGGATAATGTGACACTGAAGAGTGGAGCAATGGTGCTGAATATTCAGCTTTGCTTTACACGAATACACTACATTTTAAAATATATTAAAATAGAAAAGCAATATTAGAAATTGCAACAGCCTAAGAGTTTACAATGTTATTGTGTTTTTCTTCTGTATTTTGATTAAATTAATACTTGAGCATAAGTGACTCAATTACTTATTAGGTTTATAATATAGACCTAATATAATATCAAAACAACTGAAGCATTTAAAAAGATAGAATATGATAGAAAACAAACACAAATCTCAGTTTAGATGCTTCTAAGTTAAAAAATAATAAAAAACGTGAAATCTTATATAAACGTTAGCTATGTAGATATCCCTATGAAGTACAGTTTGCACAATACACCTGTGAGTGACTGTACATGTCTCAGAGTTCTGTGCCCATCATCCGCTATTTCTAACACTTAATCAAGCCACTCTTTAATACATGAGGATGTTTTATTTCACACGTTTGCGCTGGCTCTCGATTTTGACTATTTTGTCCGCAACCATTAAAGTATTCGGTTTCTACAGTGACTCATTTGGCGGTACACATCATCATTCTCTTTCTATGAAACCTGTAAACCGCAATCACCAGTTCTTCTAACTCTATAGCGGTTTACCCGAGCATTGCAATTATGGCTTTCCCACCTCATTTTTGCATGTGCACAATATTTCTCTGCACGGCTGCAGAGGAAGAAGTGCGCAGCCACGCACGTCAGCTTAGAGGGAACATTGCTTGTTACTTAAGTACATATCAGAGTCCATACTTCTTCACTATAACTTGAGTAAAAAAAAGTGTAGTGTCATTACTTCTAGATTATTACTTCTACTTGAGTAGATGTGTATACTTTTGCCATCTCTGATCTCTGGAACCAAAGCATATAGGACCTTAAAAATTAAGATGCCAAAAGAAAGGTTTAAGACCCAAAATTTAAAAAAGCATTAGGATATCTTTAACACTTCTTAAGTTGCAAGCCTGCAAACTTTGGAGAAAAAATTTTCCAAGATTGCTAGTCTGGTCCAATCTTCTGTTATGCCAACCACATTTTTTGAACATGTAATTAGGGCTGCAGCTATCGAATATTTTAGTAATCGAGTATTCTACAGAAAATGTCATCGATTAATCGAGTAATCGGATA
>JAUMHE010000046.1:17031815-17044082 GCA_032359235.1 Enteromius mattozi
AAAACACTAGAAACGGTCTCCTAGCCGCTTCTCAAACACACTCTCCCTCGGCAGCACGTTAACACACACACAAACACCTCACAAACACACTCATATAGGCTCCCGGCTGTAGGTTACTGCTGAAGCCGGCGGAGCTCATTGTTCGGGCGCGTGGAGCGCACAAAGCCTCGCGCGCGGCCGCGTCAGAGCGCGAGTCACGGCCGCGATAGAGCTGCAGAATCTCTCTCACACACACACGCGCGTCTCTCAGTCATCACACGAGCATTAAAACACGATTTAAACACTTCAGCGCTCACCATGATGATGATACGATGTGCTGAAGAGACGCGCACGCGACCGGAAGAGAGGGCTGGAGAGGAGCGCGCTTCCTGTGACGCCCTTTCGCTCGAACGCACTTCAACTTAAGAGTCCCTGTCCTGCGCGTGCGCGTTTGGTTACGACCAGTGATGACAGCGCATTTAAAATTAAACTAGTAATGCAGTATTATTTCCCAGTGAGCTAATAATAACTACATAAACATACTCTCGTGATATTAATTCACTTGCTGAACTCTAAACAGATGCACATGTTGGTGTGTCGTGACTTTTATCTATGCATTAGTCTTTTTTAATGTACAAACTTAAAGATTTTTTGGGAAAACTACTAACAAATAAAGATAAAGTAGCTAGTTTAGTAAGATTGATTGCTTCTCAACAATTAAAACCAAACATCAGTGTCATAAACTATTTTTACTGTATCTTTTCATGAGATAAACCAACATTTGGTCCCAAACTAACTATTGTTTTTTGGTTTTACCCAAGTTTTAAAGTGTTTGAGTCCTCATATCTCCAGTAATATTGACTCTGAGGTTAATGATCAACAGATTGAGAAGGTAGCAGATGTTAAATGTGGTGTGTGTGCTTGTAGTGGAGCTGCTGCACTACATTACCCACGATGCATCAGTGCAGGCGGCGGTTTCACCTGTCGGTCCAGGTGGAGGAAGAAGGTGTGAGCTGCAGAGAGCCGAGCGGAGCTGCTGGAGCAGAGCATGGGCTCCTGATCGACGCACTCATGGAGCCAGAGGACCCTCAGGACCCCAACTCCTTCGACTTCCTCTTCAAGATCATCCTCATCGGAGACTCCAGCGTGGGCAAGACCTGCCTGGTGCAGAGCTTCAAGAGCGGCCTGTTCTCCGAGGCGCAGCAGAACACCATCGGAGTGGACTTCACCGTCCGCACGCTCTCCATCGACGGCCGCAGGGTCAAGGTCAGAGGTCGCCGCCGCTCTTCTTCATCTGATCTGTCTGTGAAGTTTAGTTTGGTTTAGTTTGATTGTCCAGCTGCATGTGCCGCTCCACACTGAACCGGTTCAAGCAGCAGAACCGGATCAGCAGGTCGGTCCTCTACACACTCAAACAGGAAGTGATGATCCTGATAAACACGCTGCTTCCTGCAGCACTGATAAACATAAGCTGTGTGTGTGATGTTTAACAGTGCAAGAGTCACGCAATAGACTTCTTCACTAAAACTTGTAATCATTTTAAATAAACGTATAAATGCAGACGTTCAGTGGCAGGAAGACTACATCTGACTAGTCCAAGCACAAAGGCTGCGTTTTAAAAGCACATTCATACTACTGCTGCACTATGTTTACTGTGCACACTGAGTACCTGGACGACTTGAGCTTCCACTTCCTGTTTAAGGAAAGAACAGGAAGTGATGTTTATCTTGAGCAGACTGAAAAGCAGGGTCATGCGTTACACTAATCTGAAATGTAGACAGTAAAGTCAAGTATGGAGTGTTTTTGGGGGGATTATGCAGGCTTCAAGTCTGCTTATAGAGATTGTAGTACACTGCAGTATGTAATGAAGTATGTAGGGAACATTGTGAGGTAGAAATAATGCAATATACTGCAAATTGTAGTATATAGTGTACAAGTAGTAGCAGACTAAATATATATGCAGTGAGCAGTGTGTTATACCAGTATGTAGCGTACAGAATACATTGTTTAGTGTGCAGTATGTAGTATAGTGTTAAATAGTCACTGCTCTCATGCCCATGTAATGCAAACGTAGCTGTTTGCAGTATGTAGTACACATAACTTACACAGTAGTGTACGTTATTCCTAGTATATACTCAGTAGTAGGCAGAATGAAGTGTACAGTGTTCTGTAATGCAGTACGTAGTGTATACTAAGCATGAGTCAGTACACAGTACTCAACATAGACAAAAACCCTCGCAGCACTGTATTTTTTTGTAATTTGATGCAAAGGTAATACAATAGAATTATAATAAATTATGGTAAATTGTGGAGAATTTACAGAGCTGATGAAGGCTGAAACACTTCATAACTGTCTTGTGAAAAGAGTCAATATGTTCAGTATGCAGTATACAGTGTTCAGTAGGCAATATGCAGTGTTTAGTATGCAGTGTGCTTGTGGCTGTCTTGTTAGCATCACAGTATTACAATATTGTAGTTATGACAAGTTTATTTAGCATGCATTGTACAGTATGCAGTATGTTTAGTACACAGTATGGAGTGTACAGTATGCAGTATAGTGTTCAGTCTGCATGCATACATATTAGCTGAGCTCCCACACTTTTGTTTAATATAATTATGGGCCATTTATAGAAGCATAAACCATAAGATGTCCACCCTGTCATGGACATATATATTTCTGTTAAATGTATTTCATTGCAAATGTTTGCATTTTATTGCCCCACATCTAGCTATTAAACACATCTCAGAGCAGTGATCAGTGTGTGTGTGTGTGTGAGCAGATGCAGGTGTGGGACACGGCGGGACAGGAGCGTTTCCGCACCATCACTCAGAGCTACTACCGCAGCGCTCACGGGGCCCTGATCACGTACGACATCAGCCGGAGGGCCAGCTTCGACTCGGTGCAGCGCTGGCTCCACGAGCTCCACCACTTCGGGGCCGCCAACGTGCTGACCGCCCTCATAGGTGACCCCCTTGCACACACACAGATCTGAGGAACACATGGGGAGTATTCCTGTGTGTCAGGTAGTAACGGTCGCGATTGTGTGTCGTCAGGGAACAAGCGCGACCTGGAGGCGCAGCGCGAGGTGCTGTTCTCGGAGGCCTGTAAGCTAGCGGAGGAGCAGGGCATGCTAGCGGCGCTGGAGACGTCAGCGCGGGAGCAGCGGAGCGTGGAGGAGGCCTTCGTCCTGATGGCGCGACAGCTGCTGCAGCAGAACGGCCTGAGAGTGGCGCCGGACGCCGACGACCACCACGTGCTGCTGCGCACTAACTCTCGCGCCGTCGTCAGCGGAGCGCCGCTAGCGCACGCAGACAAGCAGCAGCCCTGCCAGTGCTGAGGGCCGCTCACACGTCGCCGCGCTGGATGTACGACTGCTGCCTCGCGGCGTGCACACGAGCGTCGCGTTTTCTGTTTATTTATCCTTTATTAAGACAGGAAGTGAGGTGAGAGATAGAGAGAGGGTGGGGCCGGGAAATGGACTCGAACTTATGAAGCTCCAAAGCACAACGACGCTAAACTGAACGTCGCGTTTTTTTTATTTCAACTTTTACACATAGTTGGCCAATCAGAAGACCCTGGAGGCGGGGCAAGAGTTACAAGCTTTTGTTTACAGTAGCAAGTCGGTATGGCTTTTTATTCGCAACATGGCAAAGGAGTTTTTGCGTCTGAGTTCTGTGTGAGCGGCCCCTTAGAGTGTTTCCTGTGAACGAATGAAGTCACTGCCGTCTACGCTGAAGAAAACAATCCCAGTACATCTGAAGAGTTTATTAAGTGCGGTAATAACCGTTAATGGTCTCTATTTATTGAACAGGTCTGCTGTAGTGAGCAAGAGCTGGAATGTGATAAATGTGATTTAATTTAGCATTTTCTATACAGTGATATTGTTATCTTTGCACTGAATGTATGTTGATTTGAGGATGTAGTTTGGGTGGTGCGGTGACCTTGTTTTGCACAGGTGTGGATGAACATCTCTATAAACAGTGGAGGTTCATGTCAAACCCAGAGGAAGTGACTTGAAGGCCATCCGTGATGTCCTCATCGTGTTCGTCCATCCGCTCGACAACAGCTATGTTTCCATGTAGGCACAGAGCGATCTCACTCACATCTGAAATGCTGTTTAGGTTGTTCTGAAAGGCCTGAGCGAAGGCTTCTTAGTGATATTTAGAGCCAGTTTACCAGGAAGTGATGGTTTTCTTCTCTTTGACTCGTTGGATGGAAATGCAAATGTTTTACGCAATACTCAAATTTTGTGTATAACTGTGGATGGAAACATGGCTATTGAACGTTTGACTGTTTATTTCCTCCATTGTATTATTTTGGGGCTACAAGTGCTGATATGATTTTACATTTATTAAAATATATCGATTTAATGAAGACGGCTGTCGAGGTTTGAATGTGTGTATCAAAAACAAAATGATTGTATTTTTTCTTCTGTTTTAAAATGTTGTTTTCCTCCACAGTATATTTAATTCAGTTGACAATTTGTCTTCCTTTAAATTACTAATCAACCAAAACTACTCGAATCAATTCACATCCCTTTCAAAATGTGTATTTTGCAGTAATATATCAACTGTACTGGATTTCTGATCAAATAAAGCAGCCTTGGTGAATATTAAGCATCAAACACATTTTAAAATGTCTTGTGTGTATAATAAAGGAGAGTGAATGAATGAATGAACAAGGACAGCAGCGCTGCACGAACAGAACAAGCGTTTAATAAAGAACACAAGCTGAACACATGGTTTAAAACAGGAACAGGAGAGTAAAACATGATAAAACTGTGGTGTGCGTGTCAGACCAGCCTGAGCTTCAGCATGGTCCTCCAGCGGTCCTTCAGGTTGACCGCGGTGCGTCCGCTGAAGGGGAAGGACGAGCGGATCTTCTCCCAGTGTCCCGCGCCGAAGCGCCGCACGCCCTCCTTCAGCCACTCCGACTCCTGCACCGTCCACATCTGACACACACACAGACATTAGAGCACGCTCACACACACACACAGGAGCGGTGGACGCACACACACATACACACCTTCCTGCTGTACTTCTTACTGGAGCAGCCTGAAACAGAGACATGAGCAGAAACATGAGCGTGTGATCACAGGAGCAGTGTGTGTATGTGTGAAATGCATCTGTAATAATATTATAATCGATGTGGAAGCTGACATTATCAGGCTACTTCCACTGCATGATTACAATACAGTGACAATGAAATGCAAAATATGCAGCAAAAAAACACTGTCTAATTACTATGTGATATAATATAACAAAATCAAGAGAGCTGGTTTTCCCCGTCCTATTTAATATATATTATTAAAAAAAAAAAGTTACATTTGACATTGTTTTCTGTCAATTCTGCTGTGTTACATCAACAAAAAACACACTTGTGTCTCTCTGAGCAACACCCTGTTATTTAATTGCTGAACGAATCGGTGGAACAAGATCCGTTCATTGCTTCGTTCCTGTTTAAATGAATCAGTTGAGTGAATAATTCAACGCCTCGCTAGTTTCAGGCTTAAAAATAGAGTTTTATTTTAAACATTTCAAAATCTAGCATAATTTACAGTCGTTTTTACAGGTTACTATTTAAATAATAAATAATTATGCATAATTATATGCAAGTAACCCTAAGTCAAAACCTAATCATGTAGTTCATTAACATTACTCAGTACTTAAATGGTTTAAGTACAATGTAACAATGACACCATAAAATAAAGCATTCCCCAATATTTATATAATTGTAGTTGCACTGTAAATACATTTAATTGCTGCTTCAGATGAAACATGGATTTTGTTGATCCTGATTTCATTTGATTAGTAACTAAAGTGTTTTATGTTAAACATAAGATGCATACCTCTCATAAGGTTAGGGAAAATTCCCTAGTAATGGTAAACGTCCCGTGTAAATCAGTTTAAGGTGACAAGTATAATTTAATTTGCGTCTCCTGAACACAGAATATAAAGAAAACCAGCAGAGAGCAGACTCTATCATCATTAGCAGCGATAATCACTGATATCTATCACTGTGTGTGTACCTGAAGTGGTGCTGAACAGGGACTCCTCGTCGCTCCAGTTCTCGTGCATCCCGGACACGTCCTGCCATCGGGCCCTGACACATACACACACAGGGGTCAGTCCGTGTCACACACACACACACAGACTCACACAAACAGACACACCTCCTCCTCTTGCTGTGAGCTCCTCCAGAGGACGGGGAGCTGCTTTGGTGACAGCGGTGTGTCTGCGGAGCAGGAGACGAGCTGCGATCCTCTGATTCACTGGACACGATCCTGAGGAGAACACACACACACAGAGAGCGCGGTGTCACACGGCCCGTCAGAGCTGTGAGGAAGAGGTGGTGGTGTACGGTCACACACACCTGTTCTGCTCCTGAGTGTCGGCGCGTATGGGACGAGCCGGAGTCGAGTGCTGCACAGAAGAGCCTTCCTCCTCCACCTCCATCACACACTCACTGAAACACAGTCAGCTGGTCAGTTCAACACACACTTCCCCCGTCTTCTGTCAGACTGCTTGAATATGTTTGGGGTCTACTGGTACAGAATTCATCAAGAGTCGCCTGAATAATGTCCCAAATGAAGAAGTCTTGTTCACATACTTGTGAAATATCACCGTCAGAGGAGCTGAAGCTGAAGGAGGAGCTGTAATAGCTGCTGACAGGAGTGCGAGCTCTCACCTGTGATCGCTCTTCTGCTGCTGTTTGTGTCGGGACGAGCGTCTGCTGGACGCTGGAGGAGACCCGGCGGGACCTTCAGACTCCACATCACTGGACAGGACGATGCTGCAGGACACACAGATCCCTCAGTGACTCGTGTGTGTGTGTGAGATGAGGACGTTTAGTCAGAGACGCACCTGCTCTGTCTCTCAGTGTCTGAGCGTCTGGCGGCTGGAGATCTGCTGCTGCTGCTGCTAGGACGAGCCGGAGACGAGGAGCACTGCACCTCCACCAACACACACTCAGACTCACTGAAACACACACATGCAGGACAAGTCTCAGTCAGCTTAACCCCTGCTCTTCTTCATCACTGGCTGACGTCTTCATCAGGACTCCCTGTGCTTTCATGAAGTCTCTCTCTAATAACACTTCAGATCTGTTTGTACACTAGTGCTCAGACGGCTTTTGGGAAGTGTAGCTCTGTCAGTGTTGTTCCTCATATACAAACACTGCTTCATCAGCTCAAACACTCTCACCTGTGATCGCTCTTCTGCTGCTGTTTGTGTCGGGACGAGCGTCTGCTGGACGCAGGAGGAGACCCGGCGGGACCTTCAGACTCCACATCACTGGACAGGACGATGCTGCAGGACACACAGAGCCCTGACCGTCACTATAGCACTACAGAAACAAAGCTTCTCAAAGAGCCAAACGCAGGATAAAACTAGGACTGGGAATCAGTTCCAGAAAGAGTCTTTGTGAATGGAGAGTTGATTCAACAGGCTGAAGATGATTCAGATCTCCTGTAAGAGCCGTTCTGACATTAAACAGGCCTCATGACCTCCATGTGGACATACCTCTTCTGTTTGTGCTTGTGTGAACGTCTGCTGCGATGAACGAGAGAGCAGAGCTGAGAGGATGAACCGTCACTGAAACACACACACACATACATCAAGGAATACTGAACTAATAGTAATAATAACACACTTCATTAACATCTGATTATTCGTGAGGTTTATAACAGTGTGAGAATGTCGAGCGTTAAATCTAGTCCAGCCTGCTGCTCTTCATTCAGCCAGAGCCACAGAGGGCGCTCACGCACAGAAAACAGAACCCCAAAACCATGTCCTGGATTTCCTCCTGGGCCTTGAACATTTCAGTTGTGTTAGTATCTTACTTGACAGGTGACTGCAGACGGATGTGTGTGTGTGAGCGTCTGCTGTGACGAGCGGGAGCTGATGAACTCTCACTGAAACACACACATACACACAGTTAGACTCTGAACCAGACACGAGGACATGAGCTGTGTGTGACCTGCTGGACCTTTGTGTGTCAGGAGGAGGGCTGCTGGGACGCGTCTGGAGCACAGGATCGTCTGAGTTGCTGGGAACCATGATCCTGAAACACACACACACACAGTGGAATTATTTCCAGGTTTCTTTGATGAATAGCAAGTTCAGAAGAACAGCAAATGTCTTCATCAGCACTACTGCTGGATTTAAGGGCGAGTGACCTGTGAGGAGAGCTGATCTGTGTCTCGTCCTCGATCGGAGCAGCGCTGGTGTTCCTCTGAGAGTCGCCCCGCTCCTCTTCTTCACTGATCTGGCTGTCGTCCTCCTGCACCAGGCGTGAGATGGTCATGCCGGCGTAGGGCTGCTGCTGCTCGTCTCTCTCTGGGTCCTGGGTCTCGGACAGGGCCAGGTGCAGCTCAGGCTCGGGCTCGGGGCTCTCCCCGTCCTGTAGCTCCTGCTGCAGCTGTGTGAAGGACACGCTCACGCCGTAACGCTCTCGGAGCACGCCGTACACCTGCTGCAGACCGCGCAGACTGAGACGAGCCGCGGACACACCCCTGACACACAGAGAGACACACATGAATATATATATATGTGTGTGTGTGTGTGAGCAGTGCTGTGAGTGTTTACCCATGATCCTCGGCGGCTGTGGCTGTGCTGCTCTTCTGCTTGACCTGTGATGAGGTCACGGTCTCAGACCTGACCCCGTGATGTCCGGAGCGCTTCAGCATCTGCACACACACACACACACTCAGTGAGGAGAGAGACTCTCTGAGGCCGGTCTGAGGGCGAGCGGGGCGGGCCGCACCTGCAGGAGGAAGGGCTCGGGGACGCGGTAGAGCCGCTCGATGAAGTCCAGCATGTCCTGCTTGAAGTCAGCGAAGGAGCTGAGCTGCAGCACCGAGTGAGACGAGCGCCGCCGCCGGATCAGGTTCATCAGCAGCTTCCTCTGAGACCGAGAGAGAGAGAGATGTGTCACACACCAATCGCTGGAACTACAGGACCAACACTAGCGATATCACAAGCTCATGATACAATATCATCACAACATGATGCGATACTTACTGTGATATTTAGTGTGTGCTTCACTCGATGAAGGGAGGGATTATTGTCGTCACAGTACGTGTGAGTTATGTTCAGGTTGTGTGTGTGTGTGTGTGTGTTGTGAAGATCAGGAGCAGCGCTCACCTTCCCGGCTGAATCAGCCGCGGCGTCACTGAAGTGTCTCAGCAGCACCTCCTCGGCCTTCTCAAACTCTCCGCTGCGGATACACACCATGATCAGCTGCACACACACAGAGCAGAGGAGGAGAGGGGTGTGACACACAGAGGGAGACCCATCCAGGAGCGCGAGAGCCTGAAACAGCCCTGTAACAGTGCCTCAAATGATCACTTCAGACTAGGGATGTGCAGGAGTACTCGATTACTCGAACCCATCCACGACGATTGAGCATGAAAATGACGATCGATTGGCTCTAAAAAAATTTTTTTTTTTTTTTAATTAAACTACTTTCATTCTTTCTGATTGGTTATGGTGGTATTTGGGCGGTAGTCTGATACTTGATTGGTTAGGGCTGTGAGAAGTGGTGGTCTAGAGACAAGACCGGAGCACAGAGCGAAAACGGCTTCTAAAGCGCGCAGCGACGACTGGCAACACTTTGAAAAACTTGACCAAAAAACAGTCAAGTGTAAGATGTGTAAAACTGAAAAAAGAAAAACTGCAACATGTAGCCTAGTGTGCAGAGTTTTGGTTCATGTTTTGTACGAAAGGAGGCGACGGAAAGTGAGCTCATCTTTAAAAGGAGTTCTAATGTTAGAGGAAAAAAGGGATTGCGTGAGATTATCTGTGGATATATTGGCAGTGGCCCTGTGTGTACCATGAGCGCTCAGACTGTCAGAGATTCAGTATCCAAAATTATACTGAACCAGCCACGTCATTAATTATGAAGTTATCAGTGTTTTCACGCCAAAGTCAATTAATATTACGCCAAATAACTATAACAATTCATTTGTTCAATTAGCCTAATTATTTCTGTTTTAAAATATTAGTTCAAATCATATGCGAGTGATGACGTTGGCGCCTCTGTGTCCTGAAGAGCGCCCTTCAGCTTCTGTTGATGTCCATCTAACAGCTCACACTTATGTAGCTCAAACATTTAAACTAACATTGTGACATGCTTGAACTGTTTTATATCTATAGACTTTATAGGCAAGTCATGGTGATTTGAGAAGGATAAATTATTCTGATGGCCAGCTTTTCAAATTACAAACAACAAGTGAAACTACACCTGCTGTACAGGCTGTACCCCTCCTTCCCTCCCTCAGTGTGGGTGTCCCGTGATCCTCACCGTCTCGACGATGACCCGCCGCACCAGCTCCTGCTCCCTCTCGGGGACGCTCATGTCCCGGCAGATGCTCTCCAGCACGCTCAGGGCCGACTCCAGAGGGGTCTGGGGCTCCTCGAACGTCAGATCTGCACACACACACACACACCTGAACATCAGCGTCCTTCACCTGAAGTGTGTCTCTGACCTCCGCTGACGCTCCACATATATCAGAGATATAAACATATCAGACTGAGATCAGAGGGATGTCATGCTGGAGGTAAGGAACACCACGACTTGACCCTCAGATCCTCTTTTCTCCGACCAAAATCAATGCGATGGCTTTTTTTTAAAAGATAAAAATGCATTAAATCTCTGTAACTGAGTACCTCACACTTGCTGAGAAGCTGTTTTTTCCCCTCTTCTTACACTTTTCTTTATGTCTTCATTCAGTGTTGTGTACCGGGCCATTAACGTCTGCAAAGTTATCTCGCACACGTCACTTCCGCTCACTCACCGAGCTTGTCTCCGTTGTTGATCCGGGACAGGAACTGCATGAAGCGCAGCTTGAGGACCATGTCGCTGTGTCCGTCGACGGGCCTGAGCACCAGATCTGCCACGACACAGAGCGGGGTTAGAGAGAGACACGGGCTCCTGAAGCTAGCCGGAAGTAAACAGACTCGCACTTACTCTCGACGAGGCGCGTGAAGTGCGCGAAGGCCGCGAAGTCTCCTTCTCTGAAGGCGCCGAGGGCCTTGAACACGTAGTAGTCGAAGCCCCATCGGTTGATGATCTGCTCGTCGCTCAGGACGCTCGCGTTAGCCGCGGACTCGCTCATTCTGGAGGGTTAATGGGGAGGACGCGCGCTGTACCCGCGCGCTGACTGGGGCGGAGGGGCGGGGCCAGCGTCACGGCGGCGCCTCTGATTGGCCAGTAGCGGTGCGAGCGTCATTACGGCTCTTCATCAATAATAACAGCAGAAAAGATCACGTCTAATGTGATCTGCTGATTTATCTATATGTGTTTTTTCTTTTTAATGGATTTTTTCCTTGGCATATGTGTAAAAAAACCCTAAATAAATAAAATAAAAAAGATCTATACACATATTTAGATTTTTAGATCGTTTCTAATTTTGTCTGAAGCCTATATTTTTTATTCTGAATATTACTTTAGGCAGTTGTCATAAATACATATAAATGCAGAGCTGGGAAACTAAACCATGTTTTAGAGAAGCTGCACATTCGTTACGAGTCTGTGATTTTTATTAGTGCATGTTCTGTTGATCTGTGAATCCTGAAAAATAACACGCATCACGGTTTCCTTGAAAATACTGAGCAGCACAACTGTGTTCAACACTGATAATAACCAGAAATGTGTGTTGAGCAGTAAATCAGTCTATTATGATGATTTCTGAAGATCGTGTGACACTGAAGACTCGAGGAATGATGCTGAACATCACAGAAATACATTACACTTTAACACAGATGCACACAGAAAACATTCAATAATATTTATATATATATATATATTTCACAATATTAGTGTTAGATTTTTAATCAAATAAATGCACATAAAAGTCATGTTGACCCTAACCTTTTGACCTAGTGTATACTTAAAGGGAAAAAAGTCCTTTGGAGGTTTCTTTGGAAATGTAATTAGTTACAGATTACAAGTTATCCTGTTTGAAGTGTAACAAGTAGTGTAACTCTTTCAGTTACTTAAAGTAATGTAGCCAGGGCAGTATTGTGCCCCCTCAACCTACTATAAGGGGTCAAAACAGAACTGTAATGAAATATAGAAGTAAATAAATTATAATGGCATTGTGTTATCCATAAACTACAATCGTAGCCCTAGACAGTTACCTATGGCTATGATTTTATTAATACAGTGTGATTGATTTTATGGTCTCACGCACACAAAATTTAAATAAAAAAACAAATAAGCAGTTTTACTACGATAAAAGCATGGTCGATTTTGGTAAGGGTTGTGATGTCCACGTTTTTGTTGAA
>JAUMHE010000046.1:17171996-17182969 GCA_032359235.1 Enteromius mattozi
TATGCTTATTACTGTCTACTGTATTTCTTGTGTTTTAGACTAATGCCTCTACTGCCTGACCATAGCCCTTTAATACAATAATAAGTAATAATTGTGGCCAATTGGAGAAAAACATTTATTTCATCATGAGTTTTCACCCCATTTTCACCCCAAGTTTTACTTCAATGGTAGGTTAGAATTTTGTGAAGTTTTTGAATGAAAGATCAAAAGGATAAACAATGCAGATTTATTTTCACAGCCATCTTTGGTCAGATTTACCAAGTGTGCCAATATTGGCGGAGGGCACTGTAATTTGTTGGTTAAATGTAAAGTGTTGTTTATGTATTTTGTAAAACATTTGAAACTCCTGTTTATCACATAATTCGAGACACATTAATTAATTATTAACTGTCATTGTAATTTGCAATTACAAATCATAGATTTTTTGTCCATCTAAGAATAAAATAATTACATATATAAATAAAACATGAACATAAATTTAAATAAAATTTTTCTAACAGTGTTGTTTATTGTTCTCAGACAGACAAAAACTTAAACCGCGTTTCCCAGAAAAATATTTTACATAGGTCTACCTTAATTTCAGATATTAAAGTTAGTAGTGACAGCGTCATTGCACCGATGTGTTCTGCAGTAAGTTCCTAAAAGGAAAAAAAAAAAACATTGACAACCGTTGCTGCTACCTGGACTCACATGGACTCGCTTTGTGTTTGCCCTGTTTTTTTTTTTTTTCTCTGCCTGCCCTGACCCAGCCTTTTGTATGATTCTGATCTTTCTGCATTACACTGTCTGACGGTTCTCGACCCCGCCTGTACTTAGACCCTGAACAAAACACTGCATTGATTTTTATTGCCTTTCTCTTACCTATCTCATCTCTGATTTTACTCTATGATAAGTCCTTCCCAGAACTGTTTGGGGAAAAAAAAAATACTTCAACACTAACCTCATGTCACAGCCATACCACCCTGCAGCCCAAGCATGGTTGCCCATTGAACCTAAGCAGGGTTGAGCCTAGTCAGTACCTGGATGCGAGACCTCCTGGGAAAACTAGGTTGCTGTTGGTAGAGGTGTTAGAGAGGCCAGCAGGGGGTGCTCACCCTGTGGTCTGTTGTGGGTCCTAATGCCCCAGTATAGTGACGGGGGCACTATACTGCCAAAAAAAAAGAGCACCGTCTTTCGGATGAGACGTAAACCGAGGTCCTGACTCTCTGTTGTCATTAAAAATCCCATGACACTCATCGTAAAAGAGTAGGGGTGTAACCCCGGTGTCCTGGCCAAATTCCCTTTGGCCCTCATCTATCATGGCTTCCCAATAATCCCCATCCATTGATTGGCTGTATCTCTCTCTCCTCTCCATCTGTAGCTGGTGTGTGGTGAGCCGTTGTCCTGTGGCTGCCGTCGCATCATCCAGGTGGATGATATATGAATGCTTCATTCAATTCAATTCAATGATTTAGTTTTATAAAGTATTAAATACAGTTTTAATGCATTCATTAATACTGGGCTGCCATCTAGACAGCCTTCCCCATCTGTGAGCGGTTTGACCCCTGTAGCTTTGTGGAGATCCATGCAAGCTTTTGTGGTGAAAGGTATTTATGAGTTTTCCAATGCACCAGACTTTTGTATTGCACCGTTGTTTTAATGTTGTTATGCTGTTATATCACATGCTTTACCGATGCTGAAAAATTAGGTATTTTTAGTATGACTAAAGCATATTTCATGTGTTCCCACAGATCCCATGATATAGCTGAAACCAGTTTTATTGAATGATATTGCAGAAACTGATGGAACAGACACATGATTTAAGGCACAGCAAAAGATTAGAAGGTACTATAACATTAAGCTTTCTTCAAATTTTTTTATTTATTTTACATCAGTAATATTAAAATGTTCTAAACAGTTTTTTTTTTATCTTCCAATGTTATTTAAAGCATTGCTGAATTCATCAAAATCATTTGTGATGAAAGGATGGATGAAACCAGCATCTTTAGTATTTGCATAGAGATCAGATGCTTAAGAGAGGAATAAAACAATGTCAGCGACAGAAGCAAAGCAACCAAATATTCAATGAAAGACGTGTACAAACACAGCTTCACGTAGGTTTATTATGGTGCAGAATTTTTCTTTGTACCACAATGAATGTAAAGAATTCAAACATGCACACAGAACATCACATTTCATCACCGATCGATAATATTGATACCAGGGATGGTAGAGGCAAACAAAGTACACAACTTCATTACTTGAGTGAAAGTACAGATACTACTCAAACATTTTATTTTAGCTGGCAGAAAGAGTTGATGGCATCTCTAATATATTTGGTGACACTTCTAGCACATCTACATGACTTGGATTTTGGATTAATTTAGAAATTTAAAACAAAACTCAAAACATCAAGGCTGTCATCTATTAAAATGCAAATATAATCAGCAGACCATTAAAGTTTTTGTTAAACATAAAGAGTAAAGACAATGTATTAATAAAAATGTTACATTTAACAATTACTCAAAGCAAAAGTGATCATTAATTGTTTAAAGTAAAAATGAAAGTAATGAGATTGAGCTCTCTCTTATGATTTACAAGTAGGGATGGGTATACTTATAGAGAGTTACATTGTGCACACATGCCTGGCCCTAAGTTAACTTCCGCTCTGTGTTTGTTTATTGGTCTAGCTGTTGGAGTCGGCTACAAATGCAGTTAAAGTGATGAGTAATGTAGTTGGACTCAGGTTGTTGTGCTGTTGGATGTGTTTTGCATACATTTATTTATTTGTGTCCACCCGCCATCCATGATATCTAAACTGAACAATTTGTTTTTTCTTTCTTTCTTTTTCCCCCTCCATTCTGTCACAGAAGGAGTTTTGGTTCTGTGTCACCTCTGGCTTGTTGGGGACGATTAGCGATTATTATTGATTTACTTACAAAGATCCCATTGAAACTGAGCTGATCTAGACAATAATGTCTCTACATTTAACAATGAAATGCCTTTAACTGAAAATTAAATGTTTAATCTTTTCATTATACATTACTGACACTCTATTCTCCAATTTGATACGGTTCAGTGCTTTGACACAAGCTGTGCTGTTAAATAGACTATAGATAAATGTGATTGATTGACAAATTTATAAAAGCCTTTGTTGAATAAACAAGAACACATACTGCACATATAAAAATCAAAATAAGGCGCGGTTGATCTTATATCACTGTAGCTGGTGCTGGTGTGCTGGTGAGCGCACTGGTGCTGTTGTCCTGTGGCTCATGTCACATCATCCAGGTAACGTCATAGTGACTGTCTCGATTACTTGTGTAACCCTCGTTCCCTGAAGGAGGGAAGATGTTATGTCCCTCTTGCCACAAGGACTGCGCTGGGAGTCAGTTGTGATCGGCTCCTTAGCAAAAAGCTAATTGTGGTTTGCCAACTTATATACCCGTATGTATGGGGGAGTGGCTTGGCATGCAAATGCCACTGGCCAATTCCCATTAGCTTTTTTTCCAAAGATCAGAATTGATTGGTCTCCCAAGCGGGATCCAGTCAACGATGTAACATCTCTGTTCTTTTTTTCAGGGAACGAGGGTTACACAAGTAACCAAGACGTTTTCTACAGCTGTTACTGAGAAAGTTTCTCCCACTTTAAAAATTTGGCTTGTTATCAGAAATAATCTACTCAAGAGGGACTCAAGCTATTTGGAAGTCTACCAGAAGTTAAGTTAGGGTTACATAAGCATGCATGCGCAGTAACGTTTGTTAATGTTGTTGCTGTTGAAACTGTCTTTACATGGTAGACCAGTGTGTGGTGCTGTAATTCTGCCACAGATATACACTAAAAACAGAGAAGACCTGGAGCATGTGGTCATATTTAATGAACTGTCTGATAAACCAATAATTCCCTAATGCCCATCCCTATAAATAACATGTCACTCCTAAATCTGCAGATTTATCCTTACCTCTGAAAAAGGTCATGTTTGCAGGAAAAAATCAGGATACTGGGAGATGTTTGTGCTTGCTCAGCTGAACCTGTGTAACTTGAGGATTATTAGAGAAAAATTCTTGTTCCCAATAATAAGCTATTAATGATCAATCACTCTTGAGTCTTATTTTAAATGTTTTAACGCATCACCATTAAGATGGCTTCGCTTTATTAAACAATAACTCATAAAATAATAATGAGAAAGTCTTCATCTTCGAATCTAATACAAGCATTTCTATTTTATACCCAGGAGACTGTTACATAATTTCTCCTGTGCTGAATATTCAGCAAAACTACTTTTATTGGGTATACAAGAACATATGTCCATATTAAATTAGTAAAAATTTTACTATTCTAAATAAAGCAAAGCTTCTTTTCCTTAGCTAAGCTGCAACACCTCCAGCACCGGAAACCAAGCCTTTATGTGGCTCCTAGGTGAACTTCTCCTGTTGCAGTTCATGAGCTTTTCTTTGCACCAAAAGCATAACCAAAACAAACCTAGATCCGCGGTACACTTAGTAGTATTAGTAAATTTCTTGCCATCTCCAGCAGTCTCTGCACCTTCTGCTCAGCTCTTGCCCATTCTCCACTTCTGCCTCATCTCCATGTACAAGCAAATTGTCAAAAGCAATTTCCAGATCCATCTAGAGGAAACGGCAATACAATAATAATAATAAAAAAAAAATAAATTACATACAGCTCAATGCATCTCCGTTTGAACAGGCCTTACTGTGAGCATTCCCTCCAGTGTGAATCCTCTCATGTCTTTTCAGATGTGTTGAAGGACTGAATCTCTTTTCAAAGTGTGAACACTTGTAAGGTTTCCAGAATGAATCCTCTTATGCAGTTTTAAACATGTCGCTGACGTAAATATGGTATACTGTTCCCCAACATTCTGACACCCACCGCGAGGCAGTGTATAGATTAATGTAAACATGACTCGCGATGTAGCACATAGCCAATAAGTTTGACACAAACAAAGGTTTATTTGTTGTATACCGTTTAAATTTGCTTTGAAAGAAAAAC
Source organism: Enteromius mattozi (assembly GCA_032359235.1). Taxonomy (NCBI): domain Eukaryota; kingdom Metazoa; phylum Chordata; class Actinopteri; order Cypriniformes; family Cyprinidae; genus Enteromius; species Enteromius mattozi. The sequence goes on from JAUMHE010000046.1 coordinate 17,176,987, forward strand.
AACTGCAGCAGCAGTATGGTGTAATATTTATTTGCTAGCTACCTTTCCTTTCATTTTTTTTATGGCTTTGGAAAACTTGCATCTGATGTTTCTCTGTGTCACTTTTTTTGCTTTGTTGTACTTTCTTTGTAGGAATCAATTGCTTTCACTGAATTTTCGCAAGCGATCATACAGGTGCAGATCAGTGGCAACTCAGCTATTCATGTATATAGTGACTTGTAGATGTTGCTCCCTTGCCTGACCTTGGCTAAATGGGAAATGAACTGGGGGAAAAAAATCCTGGTTTAAAGAAGGTGGAGTTTCAGAACACACACACTGATTGTGTAACTGCCTTGGACCAACGGTAGCTCAAAGGTGTTTAGGAGTCAAAACGAACTTTCCAAAAACGCTGTAGTGAGCCGACTGAAAACTGCCAAAATGAACTTCATTTCAGCCTGATTTTGCTTGAAATGACATTTCAATCTGTTCTTCGATTTCATTTGAAGTATTTCAGGCCTTAACCTGTCAGATGTTTCTTCAGAAATTAAGCTCTCAAAAATGTTTTATCACATTGATCTAATGAACACAGTTTCTCTCAAGTGTGAATGTTCATGTGTTTTTTAAGATGTGATGGGCGTATGAAACACTTTTCACACTGAACACGTGTAAGGTTTCTCTCCAGTATGGATGCTCTTGTGAATTTTCAGGTCTGCTGATCTATTGAATCTCTTGTCACAGTGTGAACACTTATAAGGTTTCTCTCCAGTGTGGATCCTCTCATGTATTTTCAGGGTTCCTGACCTACTGAATGTTTTGCTACAGTGTGAACACTTATAAGGTTTCTCTCCAGTGTGGATCATCTCATGTCTTTTCAATGTTACTGACCTGCTGAATATCTTGTCACAGTGTGAACACTTATAAGGTTTCTCTCCAGTGTGGATCCTCTCATGTGTTTTCAGATGTGATGACTGAAAGAATGTCTTGTTGCAGTGTGAACACTTGTAAGGTTTCTCTCCAGTGTGGATCCTCTCGTGTGTTTTCATATGTGATGACTGGAAGAATCTCTTGTCACAGTGTGAACACTTAAAAGGTTTGTCTCTAGTGTGGATCCTCTCATGCAGATCAAAATTGTGGATGTTCATGTGTTCTTGTAATTGTGATGAGTGTGTGAAACTCTCCCCACACTGACAACAATAGTATGGTTTCTCTCCAGTGTGGATCCTCTCGTGTGTTTTCAGGTATCCTGAATGACTGAATCTCTTGTCACAGTGTGAACACTTGTGAGGTTTCGCTCCAGTGTGGATGTTCATGTGTCCCTTAAGGGTTGTTAAGTGTGCAAAAGTTTTCCCACATTGATTACATGCGAATGGTTTCTCTCCAGTATGAACTCTCATATGTGACATAAGATTTCCTTTTTGTGTGAAACTCTTCCCGCACTGATCACATGTGTGCAGTTTCTCTTCAGTGTGGATGCTCATGTGCATCTTTAGGTTTGATAATACTGTGAAACTCTTTCCACACTGGCTACAAGTAAATGGTTTCTCTCCAGTATGAACTCTTAAGTGAACATAAAGCTTTGTTTTGTGTATGAAACTCTTTCCACACTGAGTGCAGGTAAAAGTTTGCTTGGCTCTTCTTTTCCTTAAATCTTTTTGTTTGGTTCTGACATGATGTTTTTCTTCAACTTCAGTCAATTCTTTGTTTTCCTCACTTTCTTCAAAAAACTCTAAAATAAAAGCAAAAACAGTTCACTTGTCAGTAAAAAACAAACAAACAAATGTGAAAGAACCCTGTTGTAACAGTGTAAAGCATTATTTTTGTGTTTGAACACTATAATATACTAATAGGTTTAGTTTTAGGTGTGGAGAATGGGTTAAGATTAGGGGTGGGGTTAGGATTAGTATTGATTTCAATAAGTGGAGTCATAATTTGGCACAACACGGCCCAGGGGCGATTTAGTGAATTTGGGGCCTCAGGCAAATATAGGAATGGGGCCCCATATTTGCACACATTTACTGTTAGTTGCTGCTGCACAATGGTGCCACATAGTTATGTCCAGTGTTTCTACATTTTTCATGTACATATTATTATGGGATTCTTTCATTAACATTAACATTAATTCATTTAGCAGACACTTTTATTCTTTCATGTTGCAGACCACGAGATAGCGATTAATTTACAGTTGAGACGCAACAACAGAAGTATACAATTATTATTACTTACTATATTTAATGACACAACCCTGTTAAGACTACATTTTCATGCACATACTGTAGTTTGATGCAGCTAAATTCTCAATAAGTCTGTTTTAATTTATACTGTTTCTGTTGTCATAAAACGGGATGAATATTAAAAAATAGTGACTGAATAGTGACTTATTAAAACTACATAAATCAGCTCTACCTTTCAAGATGTTAATCCGCACAAAAATTAAGATTTATAATCAAATCGTCATCTGATAAAACAGGCTACACATAAGATAATGACAATAGCTCTGCTTGCATGTAAAATTAGGCCCCATTTACACCATTGCGTTTTCGTTTTAAAACAGCGTTTAAGAATGAAAACGATCAAACTAAAACAGGGTCCGCAGCGTTTTCAAAAGTGTCAGGTTTCAAGGGTAGAAAACGTCTTGGTTACGTAGGTAGACGTTACATCATTGACTGACGTCATGGGGTCCCACCTGGGAGACTTTTGGAGAAAACACCAATGGGAATTGTCCAGTGGTTTTTGCATGCCAAGCCACTCCCCCGTACATACGGGTATATAAGATGGCACCGTGCAAACTCCCAGTAGGTTTATGCTGAGGAACCGATTGCAACCGACTCCCCAACACAGTCCGACCTTGTGGCAGGAGGGACGTAACGTCTCTGTTTCCTCCTTCAGGGAACGAGGGTTACATACGTAACAAAGACGTTCCCTTTCAGTCACTATGATGTTACGTCATTGACTGATGTCATGGGGTCCCTATGGAAAACGCCACAACCCGTTGCGTAACGTAAGAGGCCAAAATGCTGACAACCTGTTGGAAACACTGGAATATAGTGCTCAGATCCCAAGGGAGTGGCACTGCAAGATGACACCCGCCCGGGCCTCCCGTAATTTCCTGATGTTACCCAGAACACGGAAGGCCACAGGATCCATGCGCAGATTATAGAATCTGTCGAAGGTGTTGGGTGACGCCCAACCCGCAGCTCTGCAGATGTCTGCTAGAGAGGCACCACGCGCCAACGCCCTGGAGGAGGCCACACTCTGAGTGGAATGGGTTCTCACCCCCAGGGGGCATGGCTCACTCTGGCCCTGGTATGCCAGGGTGATGGCATCCACCACCCAATGGGCCAACCTCTGTTTGGAGACAGCACTTCCCTTCTGCTGACCTTCAAAGCAAACAAAGAGCTGTTTGGAGTTACAAAAACATAAAGGTTCCACGTAAAGGTGCAAAGCGCGTACTGGACACAATAGCTAAAGGGTCGGGTCTGCCTCCTCCGAAGGCAGCGCTTGAAAGTTCCCCACCTGATCCCGAAAGGGTGTAGTGGGAACTTTGGGCACATATCCAGGTCTGGGTCTCAGGAAAACGTGAGAGTAAGCCAGACCGAGGCACAAATCGCTGACCGAGAAAGCCTGCAGTTGCCCCATTCTCTTCTTCGAGGTCAGAGCGAGCAGGAGCAAAGTTTTTCAAGATAAAAACTTTAACTCAACCGCGTCAAGCAGTTTGAAGGGAGCTCTTCATAGTCCGGATAGGACGACGGAGAGGTCCCACGGACTAGGTGTGATCTGGTCGGATTCAACCTTCTCGCACCCCTGAGGAACCTGATGATTACGTAATGCCTCCCCAAGGAAAGCCCATTCATCGCATCGTGATAAGCCGCGATGGCGGCGACATAGACTATCAAAGTGGAAGGGGACAGTCTCGTTCCACCTTTTCCTGAAGGAAGGAAAGCACCACTCTGACCGAACATCTCTGAGGGCATCTCGGCGAGAGGACCACCAGTCAGTAAACAGACCTCACTTCAGACACACAATCTGAGTGATAGTGTCTACCACAGCTTGGGGAAGGCCAGCAAGGTCTACCGAGTCCCGTCCAGAAGCCAGACGTGCAGGTTCCATAGATCAGGACGCGGGTGCCAGATTGTGCCCGTCCCCTGTGAAAGAAGGTCCTTCCTCAGTGGAATCTTTCAGGGAGGGGCTATCGTCAGGAGCATGAGGTCATGAGTTTCAAAGGAACCACTGTCTTGTGCCCGAAGGCCGCCAGACATTTCAGCAATGATTGTGACCGTTCTTGAGTGAGATGAGCGGTCATATTGACAGAGTCCAGCTCCATCCCGAGAAAAGAGATCCTCTGCTCTTTTCCTGGTTGACCCGAAGCCCCAATAGACTGAGATGCCGAAGCATCTCATGTCCCTGTGCTCGCACAATAAATCCTTTGAGTGAACTAATATTAGCCAGTCATCGAGATAATTGAGGATTCGGATGCCCTTTGCCCACAAGGGGTTCAGGGCACCCTCCGCCATCTTAGTAAAGACGCCTGGAGACAGGGCCAGCCCAAAGGGGAGGAACCTTGTGCTGATACGCCTTACCCTCAAAAAGCAAACTGATGGAACGGCCTGTGTCAAGGCAATATCGAGACGTGAAAGTACACATCCTTCAGGTCGATGGCTGCAAACCAATCCTGGGGTCGACCGCAAGATAGCATGCATCTCGGCATTAACAATCTGAACGGTAGCCGAAAAAGGGCAGGACAGAGGCATCCATCTCCAAACGAACAGAGGTGAAATGGACGCCTGTGAACCTGGGTGGGCGCCTGACGAACTGAATCATGTAGCCGAGTCGGATCGTCTTGATCAACCAGCAAGTCTGACTGGAAAGCTGTAGCCAGGCCTCGAGTCTGCAAACAAGCAGGATCAAGCATAGCGTCTGGGAGGCGAGACGGTCTGTTGAGAACAGCACACGCCAACTCTCCCCCGTCCCGCAGTGGCGAATTGGCACCATGAACCGGAATGTTAGGAAGCATAGCGTCACTCACAACCTGAACATAGCGATAAAGGCCCAGAGGTTTGGAAAATTGCTCTTTTTGTGAACAGATGGGTACCGCTGGCGGAAACAGAAGTGACAGCGCTCGGGCAAGATGTGCTTGATGGCCTCCATAAAAAAATGAATGCGCTGATGTTTTGAAGTTTTTTTCGAATGTTTTTTTCATTGCCTGCCCTCGCGCTCCCGCCAACTGCCCCCCTGATATATTTTGGAAATTGGACTGCCAAATTGAAACAAATCTATTCTTCAGGCTCAGACAAAAAAAAAAAAAAGGAGAAAAAAGGTGAGAAAAGACAAGCACAATTTTTAGTAACAGCTAATTTTCGAATAAGTGGTAGCCTAACATTATTGAAAATAGGAAATTAAAGATTAATAAGCATTGCAGCCTAAAGCCTACTAATATAAAATATTTTAACTTTTTAAATTGCCCAGTTTTACTGATGAGGTTTTAACTATATTGTCCCAGTCTAAAATGCATTATTGAGCTGCTTTAACAGAAAGCACCTTTCACTGGCACATGTGTGTAAAATGTGTAAAATATATTAGACTGAACAGCAGGTGGTGTTCAAAGCGTTTCGTTTCTTATATGTAGGCTATTTGAGATGATGGCGCAATTGTACATCAGGATGTTTTTGTGCTCATCTTGAAAGGTAAAACTGGTTATGTAGTCTTAATGGGTCTTGTCTGACAACAGAAAATATATCGATAAATATGAAAACCATTTAAACGTTTACATTTACATTTTGCATGTTTAGAAGAAGTTAGGTGTCCTTTGAATCGTCACATATTTGAATCGATTTTCAACCGGGTCGCAGTTAATCATTACATTCCTACTACATCATTTAGAAACTTTACCCTGAAAATATCAAAATATAATTGTTTAAAGCAAAATATATTAGGGCTGGGCGATATGGCTGAAAACTGTATCACGATATCAGTGTTTCATATCGCTCGATATCGATAATTATCGATG
>JAUMHE010000047.1:28336-41819 GCA_032359235.1 Enteromius mattozi
ATATATAGCACTATAACGAATCCAATGGAAGACATGAAATATTATTTCCAAGCATATTGTCCCCGCGAATATTACACGATATCATTTCTGCTAATAATCCCACATAAATGTCTTTGTGTATTAAAAAGGGTTAAATAAGAGAGCTACAGCGCCTCCCAAAGGAATGCGTGTGAGCTGATGTTAAGATAAAAAGTTGTTCCTGTTCAGTCTTTTAATAAATATTATATTCTTGATATTAAGCGGTTTCCGCAAGTTCTTAGATCTCATCCCAGTAAGATGAAGCAATATTAAAATATGCCTAAATTCCGGTGGTCTTCTCTCAATCCAGGCCATTTTCAAGTGCACTATATTAAATATTATAACTTTAATATCAAAGATTTAAATTCTTGTAACATTTCAAGGACCAATCGTTTTGTATCTTTAGACATTAATGTATCTTCACAAGCTCCAGGGTTTAATTTGTTTTGTTTTTTCTTTGTAAGTTTTCTTTTTATATCTCAAAGCCGTGGGTTCCACTAACTGTCATTATATGACTGACAGACTGCTATGGTTTGAGTTACACCACTTATATCTTGGATGCCCTGGGGGTGAGCAGATAAACATCAAATTGTAGTTTTTGGGGGAACTATCCCTTTAATGTAAAATGATATGAATGATGTTTAAATAATCACTGACTTCCATTAAGAGCTTGAATCAAGTGCTTAAGCTCCTCAATTACTAGCTATGTTTACATGCACTTTTATTTGTCAGTCATTATTAATCCAAACTAATTTCAGATTCTGGGGGGGAGCCAAAGCCTTCTGTTTAACACTTCATAAGTCAACTTCAACACCACTGCAACCGCAGAAGGAAAAGGATTTCACTCAAAGACCTTAACCAGACACATCCTTGCATTCTCACCAGAACTTACAGGAGACCATGAGACACCGGGTATGTGTTCACGGATGGGTTAAACGCAGAGCACGAATTCCAAGTATGGGTCACTATACCTGGCTATGAGTCATTTTACTTCAATCAGAGTGCAAGCAGCGCAAACAAGCCATCACAAGGAATTCCCAGGCAAGTAAGGAGCTGCGATGGGGAGGACACCAGATTTTAAATTTCCAAAGCAGGCACCAGAAGGCACTTAGCATTGCCAAAATGCAAGTCCCTTCTACAGAAAGCCACTAGCCAGCGGAGAACGCCATCACCATGGCAACAGATCCAGGTTCCAGACCAACCACTGGCAGGAGCCCTGGGACACGCCGTCCACACCCTGCAAACACCACGGTATGTCCAACAGCACTCCACCACAACATCTCCCTCCACACCCTTCACACTCAGTTCTTTGAGACACTAATAAGTTTCGCGCCATGCCTTGTGGCCTTGACTTTTTATTCAACCAAAGATCCACTGATCTCTCTCTCTCAGCTCTTTTTCATCAGAGTCAGGACATCTTTGGAATTCATCACTCCTCAAACCTTGGAACCATCAAGACTTTCCACCGAGACAGCATCTGGACCCTCACCAACGAGCCAATGCAAGTATCGTACATTTAACTAAACGAAACAGAGGTTTAGTATTAGTTATAGATCCCGTTAGAAGGTTTACAGGTGGTTAACCGACTCTTCATAGCTTCATTCTCTGCTTTTCCTTATTGTTTACTATCAAGCCTTCTTTGCACTTTCCCCATGTATTGTATTTATGTATGTGTATTTATCCTTGTGTGTTTAGTTATGTGAGTTAGCATTTAGTTAATAAAACTTTTGTGCACAAATTACATGAGTTTCTGGTTCTGCCTTGCAGATGAATGACCATTTACGATTTTGACCCTTGTTACATGCTCTAATGCAGTGATTCTGTAAGAAGGTATTGTCTGTGGCCGCGAGTTTATTTGATGGCAATGTAATTCTGCTTTAGTTACTACTGGCAGCTTATTTATATATATTTCCCTTAATGAGCTGATCTGCTACAGATTACCCAGTAAAAGGGTGTGATTTGTTCTTGACAGTAAATGATGAGCAATTACTGCTAGTTTACTGTATAAAGTTGTGAAATTAATTTTGGTCTATCAGCGTTGCCTCAGCCCGTGAAACTGCTCAGAAACAACACATAAATTCTCCATGTTTGTGCAGAGATTGTTAAAATGCAATTAAGGCATCTAAAAAGATGATTATTTATGGTTTATTCTTTTGTTTCATTTCTAAACTCACAAGTTTGGACTTACAACAATGACAAAAAATCAGGAAGTTTGTAGCTGCGGGTGAGAAGTGATACAGACGAGAGGACAGGAGCTTGTCGAATCCGGAGGAGAACTCATCAGCGGGGCGTTTCTGGTCTGGATTACCTCACTGGGGAGGTCACCAATTTACCTTTAAATATCCAGGATAACAAGAGCTACATTAGATGCTGTCTCACGACCTGAAGAGTGTCTCTGACTCTGTGCCTTTTGACTAAAAAACTCTGGGTTAGTACTGTAACTTACAATACTTGTTCAATATTTACACTGCGACAGAAAGAACCTGTAATAAGTAAACTAACTGTTTTTTTATAACAGAAATTTGCATTAATGCAACTTTTGCATTAATTCTAAGGTAACAAGAAAGGAGAGACTGCAAAAGAATCTTCTGTACCAGGCTGTGAGTATTTAACTCTCTCAACTCGTCACATATTCACTTTCAATGAGAAAACGCAGGAACTATGGGCAGAGGAATTTAATTGCATCAGCTTTAATTGTGAAATAGCATTATCTCTCGTGTCATGCTAAAGTTCAGGTGTATCTATTGAATTAAATGACTGTTAACTGAGCGACTGTTCATGGCTTCAGTAGACTTGGAATAATCATTTACTTTTATACTCAGCATAATGGCATCTGTTTTGATCCACTTGCAGAACAGTTTGCTTTTTACAGTTATTTTAGTTTAAAATTAAAAAGTATATAACCAATTATTAAAAAATTTGAACATTACATTATTTAAAAATTATTGTTAGCTGTTGCTAAATGGCTAGCACTTGCAAATCTTTGCTCTTTTGTTGATTTTGATTGCATCATTTGTAAAGTTGCTTTGGATAAAAGTGTCTCAAACAGTGAAGATAATATAATGATAAAAGCTGCTTTAACTAAAACAAGGGCTTTATGTTCAGAACAGATAAACTACAGTATGATACTGTAATCTTTGCTTTAATCTGTAATCCTTAATTTGAAATCTTTAACTTTTGTCTCAGGTAAGCTTCACAGTGAATACTTACCCATCATTCAAGTCAACATAACAAAAATGTATCTTGACTTTATCTATTTTTTTACATTTAAAACGTAATGCTAATTGGCATTGGCTTTATGAGAATGCAAAAAAAATGACTTTTAATCTTTCATTACGGTAAAAACCTGTTAAATGGTTAATAGTAAGTTCCTGTAAAATTTACAAGGAAAAAACGTAAACTGACATTCCCAGAATACCCAGCGTAGGACCAGCTCATACTAGTATCCATGATGCAAACCCTACCTAATCAGCATATGCTGGGGTTTTTTTCCTAACAGGGATGTGTTGCTTTAGCTGCAGTGCATTTCTAGATTAGATCAAGGCCAATTTCAGTTGTAGTTTTTATAAAAATATGCTTCAATCATTTTACAAAACTTTTAAAATTCCAATGCAGTTAATTTCACCTTTTTAATGTTTGTTACATAGCTGTGTGTGCATAAACAAGATCTGTAAAGTTTTTGAAGCTCAAAGTTCAATGCCAATGCCTTTACAATAAACTGCCAAATGTGTGCGCTCAAATGAGACCAAACTCCTGCTTTAAGTGGAAAGGATTATTGAACTGCATCTGTTTAGTTTGGAGTTTCAGCGAGCGAGGTGAAGGCGCTAGCTAGGTTAATGCCTGTTCAATTATAGTTCCAATTTTTTCTCTTCTTAAGGATCCTAATAGAAAGAAAAATGTGGAGTGACATCTTCTACCCTGACAACCCTGGGAGAAGGGAGCAGCTCATCCGCAGAAGTCAAGAGCTTCAAACTCTGATGGAAAACAACTTCAGAGCCACCAACCAACTGATTGATGTTATGAACAAGCACTTGGGTTGCTCCTTCGAACATATCGCCCTGAACCAGAGTGCTACTCTTAAAGAGAACTGTGATGTGATTATTGCATGCATACATAAGATACAGGCAGAAGTAGAGAGCATTGACATAAAGCTGAGGCAGAGGCTAGAGCCCACCCTGTACGAGAAACTGGGAAGCATGCCTTCTCTGTCTTCTGTAGACTTTAAAACAATTTCAAATGCATTTACAGGAATTTGTGGAGTTGGAAGTATTGCAACTTCTTCTGTATTTATCCATTTAATCAAGAATGGAACTATTCTGGCAAACGTATCACGTACGTTTCTTAAAGTTGGAGCAGGTGCATTAGGCGCTGTTGGGGTGGGAGTGGTGTTCATGGGGATCGACATGATTGTTTCGGCCATCATTGGGAAAATTGAGGGTGATAAACTTAAGGAAGAGCTGGAGCAGTATGACAGGGCTTTGGAGGAATTCAGGCCAGCGTCTATACAATATCAGGATAGCATTACCTATGTCCGAGTCAGAATTGAGATTTTAAATGAATCAACAAGGACTTTCATGTAAGGTGGAAATTTTTCTTGAAATTACACATGAATGTTTTTACAATCATACTAAAAACATGCAGAAATGTATGAGAATTGAAATAATGTGAAATAATAATAAAATAATATTAAAAGGTCATAAAGCCATGGGTTCACTGTTTTCTGTAATACAAATGTGAGATTTAAAGATTTCACAAATAAGTACTTTACTTATAATCTTTTTCTCCAAATTCTGTTGTAAGTAATGAAGTTTAGTGCAGTAGTGGTGGAAGAGACTGTTGGGAATTAGTTTTCTATTAACTGAGGGGTATATAGGCTTAAATAATTACTTGGTCAAACATTAGAAAACTACAGCAAAATGTGTCAATTAAAATCTTAACCATTTACATTATGTGTTTCATTACCTTAGATTTAAGATTTATTATTTGGCCATCATAAGAAATTGCTGTGTAACTAGATATAGTGTTTTATACTGAGTTTAAGAAAATTATTAACTGGTCTCTATCAATCACTAAAACACACATTATAACACATAATTGCCTTAATTTAATATCAGTCTGCGTTTCTATGAATTGTGCAGTGTATGAATCGACAAGGACCACTGTTAAAGATAAAAAACTTTACGGTTCTACTGAAGGAAAAAGTGACTGACATGTGGGATGGCCTGAGGGTCAGTACAATTTTTGGGTGAACTATCTTTTTCAAGTGCTTGAGTTGTGTTACATTAGACTACACATGTTTGCAAACAAAAGTGCAAATACTAATACAGTTCACAATTACATATTTAATATCAGGCAGAAGTAATAAAAAAAAATAAATGAACCAGGTGTTCCAGTCAAGTAAAGCCCAGTCAATGTATTTATATAACGCTTTTTACAATACACATAGTTTCAAAGAAGCTTTACAGTATTCAATAAAAAACATTGTTTGTTCTTCTAAGGCGAGACAAATCCAACAATTTAAAGCAGCATTTGCCCTAGGTGCACTTGTACATAAATTTTCAGGTAACTTTGCAGGTAGGTTTGCAACATTAATTTTAAACCTTTATTTGGATTTGGCAACATCATGCTCTACAATATTTCTATGAATTCATTTCTGACAGAGGGCCCCTATCAGCCAATTGACCGTATACACAGAGTGCTTTTTAGAACTTCTGGATAAAGATAAGCCAGCTCGTAATCTTCCATTGAAGCTCATTTTATTTGTGCTAAGTATATATATCTGATATATATATACTGTATCACTTGCTTATCAGCCAGATTTCTGACCCTCAAAGACCTGTTATTTTGCTTTTAAATAGTCCAGCTACACTCTGCTCATGATTCTAGATTAGTAGCACCTGTTTGAGGTCGGTAGCTATCATAAAGACACTTGTGCACTCCACAATCAGCCAAAGTCTAAGTAGCAACATTAGGGTTAGAGAGAGAGAGAGACTCTCACAGAAACATATCCTGCCACATTCTTATCAGAAACAGAATAAGAAAAAAACAACAAAATAATGCAACACTGTAAATAATCATACAGGAATTAACATGTTATTAAAGAACATACAATTTTATATTCAAAGTCTGGTAATCCCAGGGAAGTACCCATGTAAGTTACTGTACTTTTAAATGCTGACAAATAAACACTATTGTAGCTGTCAGGCTCGACGGTATTGAAGGCCAAACTGAAGTCCACACATTGGATCCTTGCGTAATTCCCAGGTCTGTCAAGGTGTTGTAGGACTGTAATGCAGTCCTAAGTTGACTGCATCATCCACAGATCTGTTTGCTCGTTTGGTTCGGTTGACTAGTTTGAGTGCTCTGAACCGTGCCTGGGCAATGCACCGGGGATTGTAGCACTTAAAACCTGGAAAAGTTAGATTTTAGCGTACACCTTTAAACCCTTAGAACTGTCTGTCTTGAGCCCAGATAGTACAAATGCACTCTGTCTGTCCAGGTTTCCCCATCGGTGCTAAAGAAACCACTAACCTGTCTATCTATTCTGTCTCAGTCAATGAGTCTAATTTTGAACCTATGTCTATTCCGTTTCAATCAAACAGTCTTTGCCAATGATTCCAATAATGAACTTTCTGCTCGTTCAGTTGTCACCAGAGAAAACATCAATGAGCTTTTTGTGTCTTGATCCTTCAGACTATATATGCTCTGTCTGTCTTACGTGTCTCAGTTTTACCTAGGTACCAATCTCTACTAGGGGTTTCTGCTCCATCAGCTCCACCGTGGGGATCTCCAGACCTGTCAGCTCTGCTGTGGTGGTTCTCAACTCCATCCTGGATCTCTGCTAGTTCAAACCCGTTTTCTGCCTGAATCATTTGTGTCCTGATCATTGGCTGTGTATTTTGGTTTGTTCTATCATCTTGCCGTTTGGACTCTTTTGCCCCTGCCCAGACTATTGTTTGTGTTTATGGATCAACCCTGTTGTCAAGCCCTCTGTATTCTGCTCGCCAAATGATGACCCACGCCAGCTCTAAGAATACTTTTTGTCTTGCTTTCTACGCTTTCTGATGCTCGACCCTGCCTGTTTCTGACCATGTCTGATTAATAAAGCTTTGCATATGGAACTGCACATTTCTAGTCTAGGCTTTGTTAGACTTTGTGTGTATTGTACAAACAGAAATGAAAATATGCAGAAAAAGTGCACTTTTGATTATCTGTAGTGATATTACTACTAAGTCAAAAAAAAGAGAAGAAAAGTCAAAAACTGTTTTACTTTCCACTTTAAATTATTAATGTAAAAGGCTATGAATGTTAAAATCATCAGTGACTTTAATTAAGAGATTGAATCGAGTGCTTGCGCTCCTCAATTACTAGCTATGTTTACCTACACTATTATTTGTCATCAATCATAATGAATCCAATCTGATTTCAGATGATGTTTATATGAACCTTAACATTGTATTGTATTCATGTATTACATGTATCTGTGAGCAATGCTTAGGATGTCAATAAAGCTAGTGTAATACAGAGTTTGCAGTCCTGTCTGTCACAATTGCTGTCCTGGCCTTAGTGATGTGTTGAAAAATTAATATTCCAGAAAAGCTTTATTGAGCAAATGTTTTATTTTTAGGTTACCCAGTAAAAAGGTGTGATTAATTCTTCACAGTAAATGATGAGGATAATATTCTTGAGCAATAACTGCTGATTTGCTGGAAAAAGGTTGGCTCATTTTGATCTGTGATGTTGCCTCAGCCTGTGAAACTGATTTGAAACAATGCCTAAATCTGTCATGTTTGTAAACAGATTGTATAACTAAGAAATTCTGTCATACTTCCTAAAGAACTTTTATTAATTTACTTATTAAGGTTCAAGAAAATAAATGAATAAATGAAATGTGCTAACATGTGACAAAGCTGCATGTCCTGATGTAGCTTCAGGCAAAAATGTATATAAGGGGACCCTTACATTTACTGAACATAAAATTAAGACCTCATGACTGCCTCGTGATCCCATAATAAGTTTGTAGTAGATGTATAGAACACGCCTTAAAAACTGTATAAAAGACACTGCTGAAAGACACTCTGGAGACTTCTCTGCAGAGGCTCTCGGCTTTATTCTCTTTGTAATAAAGTCTATTCTTATGGCACCAAAAACCCAAGACTGAGTATGATTGCTCAGAGCAACGGCAGAAACCACCACAATGGATAAGATAGCTCTGCCACAGCATTACACATTTGTCATTTATTATAATGTTTAATTTTGTATCAAGTATTAATGTACTTGAATATGTTTGTAGTAATACAAATATACTATAAACAGACTTGTATTCCAAGTGCATTTTAATACATTAATAGTATATTTTGTTTACAGGGATATATATATATATATATATATATATGCTGTACTTTTTTATGTACTCTAAATATCTGTAATATACACAATACATTTAAGTTTTCTAAATATCAAAGTGTGTATGTGTGTGTATACTGAATAAGAAATGCTAGTAGTGTAATGCTAAACCTTTGCAAAAAGAATTGCAAAACTCCAATCATCGTTCTGAGAGAAAACTGGCTGTGTATTTATTTATTTTTTTTGCCTTTTTATGTTTAAAAACCCTAAAGGAAGCAGATTGCAGGGATGAGTAATTATGCTGGATCGTAAATCTGTTAATAATGTCATAGATTACACCCACTGCCCATCATTCAATAAAAGAAATACATTGATGGGTGTTTTTAAAAGTTTTGATTTTGTTTGTTTTAATAATTAACATCACCTTCACAAGGATGACTCTCACTTGACTTTGAGTTAACCCTAACCCTAACCCTAACTTGAACATGGACAATAAAACACTTAACACAAATAACACTTCATGTGGCTTAGTGTAACGTTACATTAAAATTGTAAAGCATATAGTATGTGCAATTACACTTATAAGCCCAAAATGTGAACTCAACCCATTTAATTACATGTTGACCATTTCCTCTCATATAGAGAATGCTCAATGTACCAGTGACATTAAAAGACCACATTCTGTACACACCTTACTAATAAAGCATAATATCTGCAGGAAAAACCCCAAATATGAACTTTAAATATTGTTGTTGTTTTTTTTAAGGGACAAGCAATTAAACAATTGTTCCGGATTAAACAATTTGCATTAATATTCTGGGCTCATCTGCATGTATTTTAGCATCGCTGTCTTTCTACATTAAACCATCATTTTAAATGGCTACAAAACTGTTCACAAGCTTACAGGGATTTAATTCTAGTTATCATTTTTTGAAATAAATATAAACACGCAGTGTGCTTGTGTCTGTCTGTTGAATGTGACCCACAATCTATGAATCTCCTCAGTGGCCAAGAAAAAAAAAAATCAAGAAATGGACCGACTTCTGTTGAATAAACACTTTATTTGGATAATCTACCATATCCCTGTTGAAAAAAACAGCATATGCTGCCTCTTTTCCTCTTGACAATACCCCATAGATTCTCTATGGTGTTCAGGTCTGGTGAGTTTGTGGGCCAGACATGCACATGGTCATTTAACCATCTTTTGCTTTAGGCTGCGTACGGTCTCTGCAAGAAGTCTTAACTGTATGAAAATGTAACCAAATACAAAGTGCATCACAGACCCAACAAACACTGATTAAACTACTCAAAATATGCAACTATACAATACACAATATAGCCAAACTATCTTTGTTCAACCGGCTAACATTATATACCCTGCTTGCATAGCAGTTAACTAGGAGAAATTATACGAATCTAGCAGTGCGTCATCTAGACACTGGTCATAAATCTCAATATAGCACACAAACGCTGTAATCTCAATTACTAAATGGGAAATTAAAAAGTAAAACTTACTATATGGCACTGATGCACACAATCTGCTAGAATAAATCCCTGAATAGCAGAAATGCTCATGGACACAGTCCCACGTACTGCACTCCTTTGCTTTCTTGCACTGTTCTGCGCATAGCAGAGCACTGTTCAATGCTTATCGTCTGCACTCTGGTTGTGTTGAAGCACATCAGTGGGCATTGCGGTTGCACATATGTGATCATTCAGTTATCTGCACAGACATTGTTACAGCTGCCCCCAAATGTGTGGAGCACATTTGTTTCTGAACAAGTACTTAGTTCAGTACCTGGGAACATTTCTCATCTTCATCTTAAACCTCAGAGAACAATCAGTCTGGCTACTGGTCTAGTGTAGGTTCTGTCATTGATCTTTCCTTCCGCTGTCCTTATGTGTCCATCAGCACTGGGGTAAACTTTGGTCACACATCCGATAGGCCAGCACGCACTTGGCAGTTGAGGGTCAACCATCAGTACCACAGATCCTGGGATTATATCTGTAGAGGTGGAATGCCATAATAGGAACTGGTCATCCAGAATTTGGGAATGTCTCCATTGGCGCCTACTCAGGAGTTCGGATTTGGGGTACACTACTTCAGTAGAATGTTTGGAGTCATCGGATCAAGGTCCTTAGGGTTGGAAGATACATATCCCAATGGTTTAGCATTCAAAATGTCTTCTACTTCCAGGAGAACAGTATGAAACACTTCCTCCATGACTGCTTGACTTCCTACTACTTCCTACTACTCCTGGCCAAATTCCCACTGACCCTTGTCTATCATGGCCTCCCAATCATCCCCATCCACTGGATTGGCTATATCTCTCTCTCCTCTTCACCTGTAGCTGGTGTGTGGTCAGCTCTCTGGTGCCATTGTCCTGTGGCTGCCGTCGCATCATTCAAGTAGATGCTGCACACTGGTGGTGGTTGAGGAGTTATTTTTCTTTCTCCTCCTCAGAAATTTGCTCCCTGGTCAGAGAACAACTCAGCTGGCCTCCCTCTTCTGGCGATGAACCTCCTCAATGCCATTAAGAATGAGTCTGCATTCATCTTGGTAAGGATCTCTAAATGCACACATCTGGTTGTAAGGCATTTAAATATGATTCCCCACCTTTTCTCAGTGCACCTGCCCACCTTGATTAGAAAGGACCCAAAACAGTCCATCCCTGTTGAGTAAAAAACTGCCTTATAAAGGCGTAGACGTGCTATAGGCAAGTCTGCCATCTTCGGAGTTTGAGGGCTTGATTTCCATTGTCGACAATCTGTACAGGTATGCTGATATTGTCGAATTGCCTCTCAACCTCGTAAGATCCAAAACTTGCAGTGGATCTCTGTGAACATTCTCCCAGGCCAGGGTGGCCGAGTCGAGAATCATAGTCTTGGATCAAGAGCTTAGTGGTGGGATGGCGGTGATCCAAGATGATGGGATGCACAGCAGCTGGGTCTAAGTCTTCGGATTGGCGCAGTCTGCCACCAACCTTAATGAGTTCATATGTCTTGACCAGCTCTAGAAACAGCGTAACCTATTCCGTTGGACTGGTTTCCCACTTTGCAGCAGGCTAAACTCCTCTGTGAAGCTATCCTGTTGTACCCTTCTCAGGATAAGAATCTCAGTTGTACGGTAGTCGTCAGCGCTGCTGTTACCTGCCGCCCCTTGAAGCTTCTGTACAGTTGCCTCTACAAGTTCCCTCCAAGTGGTGTATTGATGCATATCTGGTAGGTAAGGCTCCTTGTCAGGTATGGTCGTAGTGACTCCGCAGAATTTCTGCCACTCGAGTGCCAATGAAAACCTTGACTCGACAGGACTCGGAGTGTAACCAGGGCAAGACTGTGGTTGAATCTGTCCAGAGGGTAGTTCAGCTGATTGGCAGGGTAAGCTCTCACTCCAGCAGTCTACTGAGTTGGGCTCCTGTGAGGGCAGCACAGATCTCCAGTCCGGGTCACATAAATGGAGCATCACACTATACGACAATAATTAGTATTTTTAATTATTGTAAAGGATAAGTTTGGGGCTGGGGTAACTGTAGACGTTAATAAAACACAGGTAGAAAATTAAATTAGAAACACCTAACTTTTCAGAACAGCAAGTGTACCAGGGGTCATGTGACAAGAACCAACCAATCAGCTTCATCCTTTCCCAGAACAACACTGAGCCGAGATGGAGAAACAGCAGATCATAGCTGTACAAGGATAGCCATTTTTTAAAAATAAATTTATACATTTATGTATTTATACTGCTTGTTTATGATTAGTTTGTGCAATAAATAATTCTGGTAGAATTCTGGTAGATCAGGGGTGTGTAGCTGACTCCTGCTACAGTGCAGTGAGGAGGAAGAATGCTCTTTTTGAATGCTTATTTTGAAAAAATAAAAATTTAGTTGGGCTTGCTAAATTAGGGAGAAGTGGTTTGGATTTTCAAACATAAAGCCCCAGAAATCATAAGCACTTATCCAGATCAACACATTCTCAGATTTTTTGGCAAAATGATGTAATTTTGCACATGCCCCTCCCATGACTGTTGAGGGAGATTGCCGTTTTAGCATAGACCCACCCTGACTGAGCTGATAGTTTTGAAGCCGAAGCAGGTGTAGACAAGATGTCTCCTAAGTGATTGATGTGTTTTGTTATTGGATGCAAGAATGAACACAGCAGTCATCGTTTATCATTTATGTCTGCACAAATCACTTTACAGCAGACTGCTTTCTGAACAAGGGACAGTAGCAAACCTAAACTGCCTATGGGCCTTTTTCACGTTCCGCGTTCGAAAACCGGAAGCTTTAAATAGTTGTGTAAAATAACTTCCGCTGTAGCCTGAATGAATGGCAATACCCGTAGCACGCAGTGGCGGTTCTACATGGAATTAGGCCCTGGGCGAGGCCCCCTCTTGGCGGCCCCCCCAAATTATGTAGCAATGATTGATGTTTGACGCCGTGAAGGATAGTGCATGCCATTACGTTTCGCTTTTTTAATGATTACTTAAAATATGTGATGTGAAGAATAAATTTCGGTAACAAATTTTTGGCATTGCATTAATTTGCAGTTGATCAGAAGACGGGAGTATTAAACTACTTATTTTTACACATATTTTTTTTTATAATTTTGCCTGTTGAATATCAGCACCGTAACTCATCTCCGCATAACCAAACACAGATTAGTGCTCACGTGTCTTATATTACGTATCCTTTGCGATCATAGTAAATATGATCACTCACAAAACATCCAACCAAAAAATTCAAACATAATTCAGAGAGTTTTCAGCCTATGAATGACTTATATTGGCAGAGCAATATCAAGTAGTGCCTCCCCTACACATCTCTCTCCATGACGGTAACAGTTACACTTTTTTATAACAGGGCTGCAAATGAACCAAACCCACCCAAACTAACTTGAACATAAACACACATAACATCACTAATACAAAAACCCAACTGTCTTGCTTAAATGACACAAAAATAAGTAAACTCTAAAGAAATACCCATAATGCACCTGGCTGCTAGCGCTGACTGCCGGATCATTACAGTATTCTAAATTGATTTTCAATTATTGAAATGACTAGACTACTCATTATGTTTCATGTTTTATACCTGATTTTTATATTCTACTGCAAATATGT
>JAUMHE010000047.1:67115-78499 GCA_032359235.1 Enteromius mattozi
TCAAACATCGTATAGATTTTAAAATCTTGTTAATTACTTATAAAGCCCTGAATGGCTTAGCTTCTCAGTACTTGAGCGAGCTGTTATTGCACTATAGTCCTCCACATCCGCAGCATTCTCAAAATTCTGGCCGTTTGATAAAACCTAGAATATCAAAATCTACTGCAGGTGGCAGATCTTTTTCCTATTTAGCACCCAAACTCTGGAACAATTGACCTAATACTGTTTGGGAGGCAGACACACTCTGTCAGTTTAAATCTAGATTAAAGACACATCTCTTTACCCTGGCTTACACTTAACACCCTAATACACATCTATTAATCAAATCTGTTAAAGGATTGTTAGGTTGCATTAATTAGATAAGCCGGAACCAGGAACACTCCCCTTAACACACAATGTACAATGTACTCTTTTTACATCGTAAAAAGAATGGCATCTATGCTAATATTAGTCTCTCTCTCTTATTCTGTTGCTCAGTCTGTATCCAAATCAGATGGTTTATCAGCGCAAAGAGATTATCTTAATCGGAGACCAGAACACCTAGATGAACCCTGTGGACAGATCACCGAAACTAGACAAACAGACAAACACACATCTATAAGTCCTTTGCACAATCTAACACACGCTTAAATTGAACTGGAAATTAAGTGCTGGGCGTCCAGCCAGAGGAGAACTGGCCCCAACTGAGCCTGGTTTCTCTCAAGGTTTTTTTTCCTCCATTCTCTCATGGATGGGGTTTTGGTTTTGGTGAATATCGTCGTTTTGATTACAGAGACCGTCTCTGCATTTAAGAAATACATAGTTTAATCTTGTCATTATACATGTACTGTATACATCTGTTCTCCTATTTTGAAATGTTCAGTGCTTTGCTACCATCTGTATTGTTAAAAGCGCTATATAAATAAAAGTGATTGATTGATTGATTATACCACGGAGTCAGACTGTTTTCTTTTATCTTTCTTAAGCGTAAAGGAACAACTGTATCTAAAGTTCTAAGGAGAGAGTACATGGTTTCTGTTACATCAATCAAGTTTTTCTATTGGATGTGCTGAGAAATTGAGATAAATCAGGAAAATTACTTACAAAGTCTTTCGTGGTGGAACTGTCCAATGAGGTGTCTATAAACAATCCCCTCCAAAAGTATTGGGACCGTAAGGCCATTTCCTTTATTTTTGCTGTAGACTGAAAACAGGGGTTTGATATCAAAAGATGAATATCAGACAAGAGATTTAAATGGCAGCTTTTATTTCCAGGTATTTAAATCTGGATCTGACACACAACTTAGAACATAGCACCCTTTGTTTGGACACAAAAATATAAGACAGGTAGATCAAGGAAAACAACTGCAGTTGATGGCAGAAACGTTGTGACAGCTGTCAGGAAAGTCCCAAAAACAATTGTAAGTGAGACAACCTCCAGACAACAGGCATGAATGTATCACAATCTACTGTTCGCAGAAGACTTCACAATTACAAGTGGGGCAACATCAGAAGATGCAAACCACTAATTAGCAAGAAGAATAGGAAGGCCAGGCTGGAGTTTGCCAAAAAGTACAGAGATGAGCCTCAAAAATTCTGGGACAAAGTTTTATGGACTGATGAGACAAAAATTAACCTTTACCAAAGTGACAGAAAGGCTAAAATTTGGAGAAAGAAAATATTTGCTCATGATCCCAAACATACAAGCGTATCTATGAAACAGTGGAGGTAATGTCATGGCTTGGGCTTGCATGGTTTTGTAAGGTCCACAGTTTCTACTGTAACGAGCTCAGTAATCTTCATTGATGATGTAACACATGATGGCAGCTGCAAAACGAACTCCGAAGTCTACAGAAACATTTTGTCTGCCAATTTAAAGAAAGATGTAACCAATGTATTGGGAGATCCTTCATCATGCAGCAAGAAAATGACCCAAAACACACTGCCAAAACAACAAAGGAGTTCATCAGGGGCAAGAAGTGGAAGGTTTTAGACTGGCCAAGTAAATCTCCAGACTTAAACCCTATAGAGTGCCTTTTTATGCCTTTTACCTGCTAAAGAGAAGACTGAAGTGGGCAACCCCCTAAAACAAACAACAACTGAAAGAGGCTGCGCTGAAAGCTTAGAAAAGCATCACAAAAGAAGAATGCAAAAGTTTGGTGATGTCAGTGGGTCACGGGCTTGATGTTATTATTGAAAACAAAGGATTTGCAACTAAATATTAAGTCTTATTCACTTTAATCTATGTTAATTCTACCTGTTCTAATATTTTTGCTCACATGGGTGGGTGAGTTCAAACAAAAGATGATATCTTCTAAGTTGTTTGTCAGATCCAAGTAAATACCTGGAAATAAAAGCTGCCATGTAAATCTCTGATTTTCATCTTTTGGTGTCAAACCCAAATGTTTTTAAGTAAAGGAACTGGCCTCACTGTCCTAATACTTTTGGAGGAAAGTGTATGTCTGTGTTTAACCATCATTCAGGGCTGTTGCTTAAGGTTTTGCTGCTGTCTGGATAACCACTGTACAACATGTACTCATTATCATTGAATATCAGTCTTTTAAATTTCAAACGACCATGGGGCTTCTCATTATATATTTATGCTAATATTAGTAAGGATATGTAAATAGCCTACTTAAAGAAATACAACCAGTATTTCAGATTGCATATATGAATTACTATTCTATATCCTCGCTCGATGCATAAAATGTAATGAAGTTAAGTTAATTAAAATTTATTTATTGAGCGAGTGAGTTTTTTTTTTATTTCTGCTAGCTGAATATACGTAAATATCCAAACAAACCTGCAGTTTCCGTCTAATGTATTTTGTTCTGTTAGTAAACTGAATAGACAGAATAGTGCATTGTAATTCAGATATGCAATATGGTTTGGTCTAAAATGCTATGTACTGTATTTCTTTCAGTATTCAAATATCCTTACTGATATTTGTTGTATATGAAACCTTGCCCTTCATTCATAAAGTGTAGTGTAGTATGCATCATCAGTAAACTGTATTTAAGGGTATTTGTATCTGGGGTGTTTTTTATATCAATATATATATTAATTGAGGCATGTTAGGTGTCGTTTGGGAATCCTGTGTGACGTATGTTTATGTTTAGGTATGAGGGAAACCCCAGAATTACAGCACAGCGTCACACAAGCCACGATACAAGGAAACTAGCAAGTCAGTCGACCCACAGCAATATGTCTGCATCTCAATGTGCATACTATCCATCCTAAATTCTATGTGATATTAGTAATTTTCAATACTATTTAGGGCAGAAAGGGTGAATAGTATGCAGGCTATATGTCTTCCTCAGATGTAATGTTTGTTCTTTATCAACTGTCGTTAGCGCCATCTGCTGGTACGTGAAAGTCACAAAAACTCCATCAATCAATCATACAAAATTTTGTGGTTGCCATATATGTATATGTATGTATGTATATATATATATACATACATACATATACATACAGAGGCATCATGCCCATTCAAAGTGAGGGGGCATGTGCAAAGAACTTTACAAAGAACTTTTTTTTTTGTATTAGCAAAAATCTACAATCAATGGGAATACCCGTTATATGCCCGTCATTGTATGCTATGGAAGAAACACTTAACGTTTGTCACGCCATAGGCGTTCATGTATGTGTTTGTTTACCATGTCCTCGTGCCCATGTTTTGTTGTCATCTGTTCCACGTGTCCTTCTTGTGTTTATTTACATTCTGTATCCTCGTGTCTCCCATCTGTAACTCCGCCCTTGTCATTAGTATTTGATTATCTGCCAGCTGTCATTTCCAGGTGTGTCGTATCTTGTCTTTGATTAGTCTTTGTATAAATTCACGCCCCATGTCTTGTATCTTTGTCTGTCGTTGAATGTATTTTGCTCGTCTGTGTGATGCCTGTTCAGCTCCTTTGTGTTTTGTTTAAATAAATCTTAAATCTTGAGAATCTCTGCCTTTCGAGTCCTTCGTGTCCGCTGAAGAGCGATCGCCGGCGAAGCGTGACAACGTTAGTCTCACACACACACAACAAGAATCACAAATCTGAACAGATAAACAACATAGTAAGTTCACTATCAGCTCTGACAAAATATTAATTGCTGTAGCCTATTAATTTTGTACATTTAATTATCTGAAAAATAGATTTTAATTAATAATTCAATGACTCATTCATAAAGACTTAAATTGTTTTATTACTGGATGATTACGTATTTTTGAACAAATCTCTTGAATGAAAGATTCAGTGACAAATAAATTCAGATTTCCCATTGATTGTAGATTTTTGCTAATACAAAAAAAAGTTCTTTGTATTGTCCCCCTTAGAATTACACCCCTGTTGAATGTAGGCTAAAAGCATGCTGTTGTCAGTTTAACCATACAGTGACCACTGCTTTATGGAAGGGGAGAGAAAGATGAGGTGTAACACTGTTACATGTTTGAATGTTCCTGTTGTCATTTCCCATGTGATCTGTGTTTTCCTCTTGTGACCTAGTTCTGTTAATTAGTGATTCCGTTCAGGTGTGTCTAACTCGTTTACGTTGATTGTCTGCCCTTCTTAAGTTGCTCCCTGTTTCTCAGTCTTCGTCCGTTATCGTTAATGTTTAGACGTGTGTTCTGTGATTTTCTTTATGTAAGTTTCCGTGCTGGATTATATTAAAAAGACTTTGGTTTTGTTTATACTCGATGACTCTTGGCTATTGGACTTCACACGCTACGTAACAGAATAACGGACCGATACAGTTTTGCGGCATTTTTTTTTTTTTTTCTTTTTTTCCAACCCGGATTTCCCCTTTTCCCATGGACCCTCCTGTCAAACTCCTTCACCTGGAGCAGGGAGACCGCTCGCTGGAGGCTCACACAGTGGACTTCTTGGAGCTCGCGTGCCTGACAGACTACCCTGACCGCTCGCTCTGTGTGTTTTTCTACAAGGTATTGAGCGAGCGGTCGAAGGCACGTGTCCCAGCGGGCGGTCCTAAGGAAAATTTCGCCGCATTTGTGGAGTGGGTGTTGTGCTACAACAACTCAACATTCACAGTCTGCCTGGTGGAGGATGATTTCACCGCCAACCCCACTCCACCTCGTCCAGAGACCAGCCCACCATCAGCGACATCGAGGACGGAGATGACGCCAGAGCCCACCGCAGACGGAGAGGATCAGCAGAGCGTGAGACGCGAGCCTGAGCCTCAAGCGGCATCTGACCAGGTGCGTGAGCCGGCAACATCGTCTGTCATCGAGGGAGTCTTAGTGGAGATCGGGGGAACAGATGAAAGCCCCGTCCACACTTCTGCTGCTGAGGGTGAGCTAGAATTGAACTCTGGACACTATGAGGAACTGTTAAGCTTATTTGAGAAGGATTTAATTGACTGGTTTGGAGAGGTTCTACCCAGTTCCGAATCTCCTGCGTCTCCGCTGGTCCCAGCCAGCCCCGGCAATCCTGTGCTCCCTCCCAGCCTCCCTCTCCCGCCTCCTCTCATGCCAGCCAGTTCCTCAGCCCCATCTCTACCAGATCCTGTCATCCCCTCCGCTCATCCTCAGCAAGCACCATCGGGGTGTGCTGATCCGCCTCGGGGCAGCCAGTCTCCGGATTCACTGGGGTGTATGGATCCCCTGGTCCACCTCGGTCTTTGGACCCATCAGCTCCGCCTAGGCTCTTAATTCCCTCGTCTCCACCATGGCCCGTCGTCCCACTAGCTCCACCGGGCTCCCTCGTTCCTCCGGCTCCACTTTGGTCAGGAGTCGACCATCCGCCGCCTCTGGACTCCACTCCTCCGGCTGCGCCTCGTCCTGCCGTCCTGCCAGCTCTGTCAGGCTCCTCCTTCCCTTCGGCTCCACCATCGTCCGCAGTCGCTCCGGCTCCGCAGCGGTTCTCCAGATCCCCGCCTCAGCCTCGGTCACCTGAGCCTGCAGCTCCGCCGTGGCCCTCCAGATCCTCTGTGTCGCCTCAGTTCTCCGTCTGCTCGGCTCCACCCTGGGCTCATCTTCCATCTGCGGCATCTTCGTCAGTCGGCCCCCTGGAGTCGTCAGCCCTTCCTCCTCCATGGCTCCTCCCGCCGTCGACTCCGCCCTGGGGACTCATCTTGGCTGGTCTCTGGGCCACCATCTGGCTCCTCCAACCTTCCATTCCACCTTGGACTTTTGAGTTTTCTTTTTGTTTTGTTACTGCCTCCTCTCCTGTGCCACGCCCTCCTCCGTTCAGGTGTGTCTAGCTCGTTTATGTTGATTGTCTGCCCTTCTTAAGTTGCTCCCTGTGTCTCAGTCTTCGTCCGTTATCGTTAATGTTTAGACGTGTGTTCTGTGATTCTCTTTATGTAAGTTTCCGTGCTGGATTATATTAAAAAGACTTTGGTTTTGTTTATACTCGATGACTCTTGGCTATTGGACTTCACACACTACGTAACAAACACTTTATTTATTTATTTTTTTCTATTTCTGCTTTCAATATAATATGTATCTCAATTACTTGAAAGCATCCATTATTTTGACAGCTACATGTAGGTTCCAATTAATTTGTTAGTAAGGTTGTTTGAAGTTTTTGAGTCAAGAACTAAATTCAGTAATGTTCAGGTTATGGTAATTCTTTCTGTTGTTACATTTATAGCCCATAATTAAATTTCTGTATTTTTATTTTTGTAGACAACAATAATGACTGGCCAGAGATGTGGACAGTCAAACAAAAAGAATAATTTAAATCCAAAAACCCCTGGATAGGATACAAAAACAAAAAAAAGTCTAGGTAGACTGTTAGTTTTGTCAGTGGATAGAGAAATATAAAATATGTTTGTGTGTGTGTGTGTGTGCACTTGTACAGCTATCTTTGTGAGAGCCAGTTTGATTTTTAGATCATCAGAGTGAGGACAGTTTTTTAAAGTGAGGACATTTTGGCTGGTCCTTGGCTGGCCCTTTAAAGGCCTGTTTGAGGGTCAAGACTTGATTTTAGGGATCAGGTTATAATTGGGTAAAGGGTAGGTTTAGAGTAAGGGTTTAGGTAAGGCACTTAGTTCTGATGAGTAGGGTTAGGGTAAGGAGCTAGAGATTGCATTGTGTCAATGTGTTTCCTCACAAAGATAGCTAAACAGAGTTGAGTGTGTGTGTGTATGTGTGTGAGAGAGAGAGAGAGAGTCCGTGCGTGTGTATATGTGTGTGTGTGCTTGTAAGTATGTGGGACAAATGGACACTACACACATACAAATATGACTACAGTAGTTACATTGTTTGTTTGTGCTTCACAGGGTGTCTGGTCTGTAGCAGTGTGAACTCCCTAGGGATCATCAAGGAGCAAGGTGTATCTCTCTCAAGAGAATGGATGAACTTTGAAATTCAGGCATCTGTTCAGGGAAGTAGAGAGACAAGTCTGTCAGCTTTGAGAAACAAGGTGAGGAAACATCCTTTGTCCAAGGCACACACTCAAGCTGTGAAGATGGCAGAACAACAGAAAGAAGCGGTCATTGAGAACGCAGTGGTGGCTATAACTGAGTCCTACATGAAGGAAAACGAAGCTGTGTTTCGAACAGCCTACCATTTGGCCAAAAAGAACAGACCCTTTTCTGACCATGAGAGCCTCATTGAACTGCAAGAACTGAATGGTGTGAAAATGGGCTAAGTACTTCATTCCCGATACAGTGCTACACAAATAATCAAACATGTTGCCAATGAGATGCAGAGCAAAATCATCAGTAGCATTATCAAATAAGTTAGCTGTCAGAATTGACGAGGCCTCGTCTTTAGGTCACAAAGCTGTCATGACAGTTTCAATTAAAGCATTAGTTCAAGAAGAAGAAAGCCCTGAATTCATATTCCTAGAGCTTGTTGAACTGGAAAATCAGAGAGCAGATGGCATAGTAGAGGGTTTAATCACTTGTTTAACAAATGCTGGATTTACAGAAGAAACCAGGTTGACACTGAGATTCTTCAAAGCTTTTTGTATGGCACTGTACGGACCATAGACTTGAACTAGCTGTGTCAGATGCAGTTGATGAGGTAAACTCTGTCAATCACTTTAAAGCATTTATGCACAAGCTACATTCTCTGTATAGTATGTCAAGCAAAAATGAGCGTGAACTAAAAGATGAAGCAGCTGAAGTAGACTCCCAACTTCTTCACATTGGATGTACGCTGGGTGGCCAGCAGCTTTTGGGCTGTTCATGCGGTTTGGACATCACTGGGAGCTCTTGTGCAGCACTTTAAGAATGCTTGTTCTGATGAGAGGAGGTCCAAAAAAGAGAAGCAAATGTACAGAGGTTTACTAGACCGTGTTCGAAGTCCTAAATTTCTTTGTGACCTTGGGCTTATGTATGACACACTCCATGAACTAAGTGTCCTGTCACAGGAGCTTTAGGCTCGTTCAATAACTCTCCTCAGAGCAGAGCATCTGCTGAAACGCACAATCAGAGTGATACATTCATTCAGAGAGAGTCCAGGTGAGAAATATGGTGAGGCTTTAGACGCAAAAAAGAATGGGGTGTATCAGACTATTGCTTTGAAAAAGAAATACAAAGCTCAAGCCTGTCAATTCAGGTCAGTTCTTAGAAAGCCTTGTAAACAATCTTGAGCAACGCTTGTCTTTCGAAGATGAGACTATCAAGGACCTCAGCATCCTTGATCAGAGTAAATGGCCTTCAAACCCCAGCATCCACCATGGTGAAGAACAAGTTAAGCGGCTGTGCAAGCGATTAAACTTATGCACAGACCAAGCACTGAATGGGATGCGGGACCTACTGGAAGAGCCCAACGGTGAGCCCAGTGGCCTAAAACCACTCATTAACTGTATGAAAACATTCCCTGTCAGTACAGCAGAGTGTGAGAGAAACTTTAGCCTTATGAGCAATATAAACACAGAAAAAAGGGCTGTCCTACTGAACATATCAAACTTAATGATGATAAACCTCAACGGACCCCCTACTTCCAAGTTTGATCCTAGGAAATATACAAGGACCTGGTTGAAGAGCCACCGTGCTGCCTCTTCTGTGTGTTCTAGACAATGCAGTGTGAAAACTCCAGCAGAGAGCAAGTCTGTCTGGAATATATTGTAGTACAGGGCTAGACAGGCTGTTTATAAGCTTAAATACCTACACTGACAATACATTTTGTGTTTAAAATGAGTTATTTCATAGTACCTATTTTTAAGTATTGCACTACTTATCTACCTGAAGTTCCTTGGAACAAAAATATGAACTCTTATTTAGAAACCCTGCATTGGGTATGAGGGTATAAAACTGTGGTTACATGAATATGTTCTAAAATTTATATATTTTTGTTCATTATATTTAACTAAATATTTTTATTTTTAGGATTTTTTTAAAATATCGTTGAATTCTTTGAATGATGATGATATTTTAATGTTTGTTAAAAATAAACTAATCTCTGGCTGAAACATCATATTTGTCTTATCTTGAATATATTTTATATTCATGCATTAGGCCTGTGTAGGATCAATAATATTTGCAAAATGCCCCTTACAAGTAGCTTACGGGTGCAGACTACTTGCAAAGTGAGCAAATAGTTGTCCAATTTTCATGTGTGGATTGACTAAGGAATAAGAAATACTTATACCTTGTTTCTTCCTATAGTCTGGCCAGTACTCATAGCAAAGTCTTCTGTGGCTAATATCAATTTCATTATGATCACACTGTGAAGTCAGGCAGAAGAAGTTAAGTGACAATGTGGAAGTACTACTCATTTTGGGGTTTGTCACTGTTTATAACACACATGTTCATCCTTTGCTGGACCGCTTTAAAAATAATTGAGGACATAATTTAAGAGTATACCCACTTCTCCAGGGACCACTACACCACTGGGTGAATCATTTATAGGGCAGTCGTGGCCTAATGGATAGGGAGTTGGGAGTTGTAACTCAAAAGGTCATGGGTTCGAGTCCCAGGTCGGGCCGGGATTGTGGGTGGTTGGAGTGAATAACCGGCGCTCTCTCCACCTTCAAAACCACGACTGAGGTGAGACCCTTGAGCAAGGCACCGTTCCCCCTGCTTCCCGGGCGCCGCAGCAATGGCTGCCCACTGCTCTGGGTGTGTGTTCACGGTGTGTGTGTGTGCGCGCAGTTGTGCACTTGGATGGGTTAAATTCAGAGCACAAATTCCTAGTATGGGAAACCATACCTTGCCACATGTTACGTCCTTAAAAAAAAAAAAAAAAAAAAAAAGCTGCAATCAAACACACTGTGTCCAAAACAGCATACTCTTAGGTACTACTCTCTCTTACTTTTTTATCTTTTATAAGCGACAGGAAAGTGGGTGTGGCAAATAGCTCAATGGTGCCACTTATAAAATTTAAATGAAGTGCTCCTTGAGCTCTGTTTCACATGTATAAAAGTTGGTAGATACATGTAACACATCAATACCTACAAAAAGTCCCCTGGTACAAAATCCGAAACCCAACACAAAGTTTCTCGGTAAGTTTTGTAATTTTTGCAGTCTTCAGGTAATGTATACAATGATAATATTTATATAATTTTTACCTCTTATGTCACGTCATCACAAGAACCGGTACTCAGACCAGCCCAGTCGTCTCACTCACCCACACCAGTCACTGATCCAGGACCTGTCACAATTACGCGATCACAATCACCTGAATTCTGAACACCTGTTTCCACTCACCTGTGCACCTTAAGTAGCAGCCTCACCATTCAGTCAGCGGCAGAGCTCAAGGTCGTATTGCTCCTGAGAACCTTGCCATTACCTGTCTGTCCAGAGCCTGTTCTTCACGGAAGGAGCCGCTTCACAGAAACTTTGAGTATCCTTTCACTTACTTTGACATATTTCTAAACTGAACTGTATTCTCATCTAAGGATCTGCTTCACGAAGGGATTGACTGAGCCCTCATCGAACACTTACGACTAATGGCGTTGTACGGATTCCTCACGTAAGGAGCCGATGCACGTATGAACTATATGAGCTATACTTGCCACTCCTATCTACCTGCCGAAGCCTTGTCCTCACTAAAGGACTCGCTTCACCTCTTAAGTACCCGTATTGAATGCACCTGCCATACTCACCCAAGTTATTCCACAGATAAAGTGTGCAGTGACTGGCGAACTTACCTAACCACATACCTGAGAGTACCCCTGACCACTTACCTGCATACCTCTGTGTTGTTCCATTGTTTCCTCAGCACTGTAAATAAACACTCACGTTGATTAAGGTTCAGTCTGAACTCGGCATTATACACCACAATCTCCGACTGTTCCTTCCTCACTACTTCATCTTAACTTTTATTCCCTCTTCTGAGATGGTCGGCTTTGGCGAGTTTGTAAGTATGCAGGGTCTGTCCTTCACAACATCTGGCACGTGACACGTCAACGTGCTCTGGCACATACAGTGGGTACGGAAAGTATTCAGACCCCCTTAAATTTTTCAGTCTTTGTTATATTGCAGCCATTTGCTAAAATCATTTAA
>JAUMHE010000047.1:134903-151788 GCA_032359235.1 Enteromius mattozi
CATTCTTAGCATCATTGATACCCCACGAGGAGAGATCTTCCGTGGGGCCCCAGTCCGAGGGACATTGACAGTCATCAATAGTCTCTTCCATTTTCTGACAATTGCTCCAACAGTTCTTTTTTCACCCACAATTTTGTCTCTTGTGTCTTTTGACAGCTCTTTGGTTTTGCCCATGTTGCTACTTAGACTTTGACTGATTGTGGGATGCACAGGTGTCTTTATGACACTAATTTAATATATCTACTAATTTAGAATCATAAGCAGAGTGTAGCTGGACTATTTAAAAGCAGAATAACAGGTCTTTAAAGGTCAGAAATCTGGCTGATAAGCAAGTGATCAAATACTTATTTGACACAGTAATTCCTAAATAAATTGTTAAAAAAAATCATACAATGTGATTTCCGGATTTTCTTTTTAGATTCTGTCTCTCACAGTGGAAATGCACCTATGCTTTATGACTGAATCTATATGTGAAAACTATATTGTTTTCAAAATTCCTAACATAAACAAGTATGTTTCAGTCAGTTTATTTTTGAAGTGTACTTAGGCTGTTGCTTTCATTTATCATTATTTCATATATTAGAAATATTGGCGTAATATAGCATGTCATGCCATATAATTATATATAAAATGACAAGTTTACTTTCAGGTGCCATCACACACTTCAAAGCTTACAAGTTCTAATATGTTGTTTAGCCACAAAGTCTTAAGGAAGTTTGTGTCTCTTAAGTCTCAAAGTAAACTCAAGAACATGTGGGAAGGCAGGAGTTTGAGACATATGCTCAGAATGTTTCATCTTTGTCCAGTGTCTATTCTGTTTTTCTCCAGATGTGATGACCAATAAAAAATGAGTAAATTGTGCACCTTTACACCCTGTGTGGATCCACAGGGGGGTACTATTCCTTTAACAAAGCAAATAAAGACACATTCAATCTCAAGTCACAATGAAAAAGGTACAAAAAAATTAATAGTGTTTTTTTTTCTGTTTCTGTTTCTCTTTTTCTTTCCTCTTCAGCTTAGCAGTATCAGTAAGGCCATAAATTCCACAGAGACGCCACTGAAGGAGAAACATGCACGCAGTATCCTTAATTTAGACATCCATTTATTATTGTTTATTCAGCTATTTTCCAATCATGTAGGTCAAATGATGTATGATGAGTATGTTGTTATTACACACTGTACTTGAGATTTTTTTTCCCTTAAATGCATAAACAGGAATTATTTTGGGAACCCACAGAGAGAAGGGGGCCTATACTTTCTGGTCATATGCTGTTGGTCTGCCCTTGCCAAGCAGTGCTATCCTTAGCTGGAAGTTCTGCCATGTATTACACAAAATCTTGCGTGATGGTCACCGAAATGTAAGTATGTATTTGAATTTCAGATTTATCTATCTTGGCCAATTTTTCATTCACTCTCTCTCTCCTCTCTTTTAAGTGTTTGCTAGTGCAAAACACACTGATAACAGTTATTTGGTTTTTATTTTTTATGACAACCAAATAGCCAAATAGATATACCATAAGTATATCTAATTAAATTAATAGTAGACTGTTATTATTTAAATGATTCTTAAAACTAAAAAAAGAATCTTTAAGAATTGTAATTAATGATTGAAATTATATATAATACCAGAGTTTACAAGACTGCATGAGACACTACAGTAGCATTGCTGAGACGGGGTTACTATGGGTAAGTCAAAGTTCATGCACAGATTTCAGCATTCATTACAAAAAAAACTCTTTTTGTCTGGTTTGACAGAAAATTAGTAATTTGTTCTCATCCATTTCCATTGTCAGAGTAACACACGGGACAGACATGGGTATGGACAGCTGGTTTCTCTACATTCCAAACTCCTCTGCACCAAGATGGAGTTTCACACTAAGGTAGATTTCCGTACATTTCTCGTGCCTATAATGTATTTACCAATTTACCCAATTTGCAAATGCCTTCAAGCCTGATCTCATAAGGAAAAAGTAACTATTTGACAATGTGATAATTTTGTATGAATTTCTATGATTTGATTTATAGGAAAACTTTTTTTTCGTCAACTTTCATGTTGTACTGTATGATGTGCACTGTAGCCAAAAACCCTAATCCTGATTGACAGTGTCTCTTTGGTCAGATGGCTGCTAATATATTGTAGGTTTTTCAGACATGCTGCAGAGCTGTGACACAACATTTTGGGGGCCAAGACTCTTTTATGATTTCCAAAATTTGTTGAAATTGAAATTTGTAAAAAAATAATTTACTGCATCACTGTTCTAAATGATCATTACACCTTTTAATTTTTAATTTTTTTTTTCATTCTGAAATCATTCTCATATGTTGATTTGACTGTCACAAAATATTTCTGATTATTATTAGCCATTCAAAAGTTTGGGTAAGTGAAAAAGATGCATTAAATTGATTAAAAGTGACAAAGACATGTATAATTTTAGAAAATATTTTTATTTCAAATAAATGATGTTCGTTTCAACATTCTATTAATCAAAAAAAAATCCTAAAGAACTAATAATGAACAAACCAATACCTGGATGAGCCATAAGCATATTGGCAGTGTTACCCAGAAAAAACCTTTCATCTGATTAAGCATGCTAAATCAACAATAGCGCTGTCAGGACAGGTCAAAAGGGAACATCCAGAAGAATTTTCTTCTTCAAAATTTCACATTACAATTATAGTTACCAAATGTGTCATGCCCATTCAAACCAAGGTGACACATACCCTCTTAGAGTGCATTTTGAATGCAGGTGAGTAACTTTTTCTTTTGTTGTTGTTCTAATTACACATTGTAATTAGAACATGCAGTGCAGCACAACATCAGCCGCTAAATTCAAATTTGTGTTTGCTGGCTGTTGCTGAGACAGAGACAGACATGTTTTTACAGCGCTGCACATTGTAACCAATCTTACATGATTCCGTTGAGCTTATAAATGCAATGAGCAATCAGAGGCCTTCAGATGAGTCATCGTTGAAACGCCAGTGCAGATGTGTGTACGATGTAAGTAGGATATTCATTTCACATTGTAAATAGCTTCAGGGATTATAATGGAAGTGTTTGAGAGTGATTGGAAACCTTTGCTTATAATTATTAAAATGCAACGTTTTTATTAATTTCACATTAAATTCCAAGTCTGTCGTATTAAAAATATTTTATGGCCAAAAAGGGTGTTTTAGGGCTATTACGTATTCCCAAAAGCCTCAGTCAGTGATTTAAACAAAACTATAGACAGTAACGTTGACAGTTTACGCTGTAAAAAATATAGGTGTGAGCGGGAGCACAGTGAAGCACGTCTTCTAGCCAATCATCTTCACCTGAGTCCAACGAGTAATGACAATGACAATGACAATTTATTTACATAGCACAATTAATTTCAACTTCAGTCGTCCAATGTGCTTTCCAAAACACTAAAAACAGAAAAACAAACAACTGACAACCAAAAAATACAATAAATTCTACAAGTAATGTCGAAACAGACAAAGATACAGACTCGAAAGATGACGGCCGCCATGATGAATAGTGCTAGCCAAACCGACCTACTAGTAGCAATAGGCGACCAGCCCTCGACCTCGGTGGACACCGCAGCTCTTATCCGTGAATTGACTAACAGTATCAGTGAGATTATTGACCAAAAACTGTCTACACTGTCTGGAACATTGGAGAAAATTTCGTCCTCGCTGGAAAACCTCTCCAAACGCGTTACGGAAGCAGAGCAGAGAATCTCAGATGTGGAAGACGGAGTCACTGACTTCTCAGGAAGACTGCCTGAAGCTGAGGAGAAGATTAAGATCACATGGCAAAAAGTTTGAGTGACTTACAGAACCACAGCAGGCGTAATAACATCCGCATTATTAATTTGAAAGAAGGTGCAGAGGGTGAGAATCCTGTTTATTTTTTTGAAGCCTGGTTGTATACTACGCTCGGGCTGGAGAACAGTTCTACGGGGAAAGCCCGCATTAAAATAGACCGTGCACACCGGGGCCTTGGCTCGTGGGGTGCTCACCCCAGGCCAGTGGTTATTAAGCTCCACAATTCCAGAGATAAACAGCGGATCATGGCAGCAGTGAGAGCAGCCCCAGAACTTCGCTACGACGGACAACGGATTTTTATACACCAAGATCTTTCCTACGAGGTCCATGAGAAACGACAGGGATTTAATGTTTCTTGTCGGGCCTTGATTGACAAGGGCATCCGTTTCAGAATGCGCTACCCAGCGATGCTCATGTTGAACCACAACGGCACTGAGCACAAGTTTGATTCGCCTAAAGATGCACAAACTTTCATCAGCTCGTTGGATTAAAAGATAATCGATACATGTCCTGCACAAACTGTGGCAATACTGGATTTAATTTGGGACATGAAACTGGCTCAGTTTACTACAGGACGCGTAAGTCCACTGTGTTTAATGCCACTTGAGGGAAAACAAGATAGTTTAAAAGGGAGAAAGAATAGAGATTTGTTTATTTATTTATTTATTTATTTTTCTTTTTCTGTGTACCTAAAGTGGCTTTAGGTCCAACATTTTGTTGACAGAACCAGTGATTTACTCAGTCTTTAATTTTGTTTCATAATTGACAGAATTGATCTTAATCAGGTTTGGGAAGCGGGGGTGGGGTTCTTTAGTTCGTTTGTTTTTTCCTTCTTCTCTTTAACCCCGTGGAGTGAAACTTCTCATGGCTACACTTGGTCTTGTAACACCACCCAGTGGGTGGCCTTTTTGTTTTATTTATTTTTTTTTTTTTCTTTTTCCTTTGTTTATCCTAATTTCTATATTCTTATGCAGTTTGTTGTGTGTAAGGGTTCCTTCGTTATTAGTTTATGATGGTTTGGTTCATATCAGCACAGCCAGTCCGGGCCATAAGTTAAAGTCTTTACAGTGTGTTTATTATGATGTTTTTTGTTTTTTTTTTCTGCTTGTTTTGGGATGACAATTTTTTGTTTAATGATTGACAATTTTTACAATGAGTAATATAAAAATTATGACTCTCAATGTCAAGGGAATTAATCATGTTATTAAAAGACGTAAAATATTTTCCTTACTCAAAAAAGATAGAGTACAGATTGCACTTTTGCAAGAGACTCACCTAACAAATGCTGAACATTTAAAACTTAAGCGTGATTGGGTGGGACAAATTTACTATTCCTCTTTTAACTCTAAAAGTAGAGGCGTTGCAATATTGATCCATAAAAACCTGACATTCACATTAAATACTACTGTTAGGGATACAGACGGACAATTTTTTCTGATTACTGGGCTTTTATATGGGGAACAAATTCTATTAGGAAGTGTTTATGCACCAAATACTTTTGGTAGATTGTTTTACTCAAACTTTTTGGCAAAAATTTCCTCTGTGTGTCCGAATCACGTAATAATTGGTGGTGATTTTAATTGTGGTTTGAGTCCAGAAATTGATTATAATCCACCAAAATCTCAGCCACTTTCAAAAATGGCAAAGGCTACAATGGATTTATGCTCAGATCTTGGCCTTTTTGATGCATGGAGAGTTTGTAATCCACATGTGAAAGATTTTAAATTTTTTTCATGCCCTCATTCTTCCTTCTCTAGAATTGATTACATGTTTGTTTCTAGATCTGTCCTTGATAGAACTCAGGGTTGTTTGATTAACACATGTGCTCTCTCAGATCATTCGTCAGTCTCAATGAAATTACTACCACCTTATTATGATCCCTTGTCTAGACACTGGCGGTTAAATCCAGCTCTCCTTAGTGATCCTGAATTTGTAAATTATTTCGAAGATCAGTGGGAATTTTTTCTTTCTACAAATGATTTACCGGGGGTTAGTGCTTCTACTCTATGGGAGGCGGGTAAGGCATTTCTCAGAGGCTCTATTATCTCTTTCACTTCAGCGAAAAAGAAGAATACCTTAGCCAAACAATTAGTACTTGAGCGTGATATCTCTAATCTGGTAAGGGAGTTTAAGAAGTCTTTGGCTGCGTCTGTGCTTAAAAAACTAGACGCAGCCAGATCAGCCCTGGACCAATTACCAACTCAGAAAGCAGAAACTGCAATATTCTATGCAAAACATAGATTTTTTGAATCGGGCAATAAACCTGGTCGTTTACTTGCCCGACTTGCCCAGGGGAAAAAGGGCTCTTATGCAAAACCCTCTCTAAAAGATAAGAAAGGTGTCTCGCAATTTGAGGTTAAATTTATGAGCAAAATAATGAAAGAGTTTTATCAGGATTTATATATCCCTAAATGTCAAAATACTGTAGATGCCAGAAAATGTTTTTTTGATGATATTAACCTCCCTATATTATCAGAGGAAAGCCGACTTTGCAGTCCCATTAGGGCACAGGAAATCTTAGATGCAGTCAAGTCCTTACAGAGTGGAAAAGCTCCAGGCCCTGATGGGTTTGGGCCAGATTTTTACAAAAAAATGGCTAAACATATGGTGGGTCCTTTATTAAAAATGTATGTAGAATCTCTTGAGAGGGGCACACTTCCATCTACCTTAAACCTTGCCCATATATCACTTATCTTAAAGAAGGACAAACCTGCAGATCTGTGTACATCCTATGGACCCATAAGTTTACTCTGTGTAGACTGTAAGATTTTGTCAAAAATTTTATCTAGATGATTAGAGGAGGTTTTGCCAGTTTTGATAAAGCCTGACCAAACTGGTTTTGTCAAGAATAGATACTCCCGCTCCAATGTACGCAGACTCATAAATGTTGTGCAGTTCTCTCAGAACACCAATTATAGGGCTCTTGCAATTTCATTGGATGCTGAAAAAGCGTTTGATCGGGTGGAGTGGGAGTATCTATTTGATGTTTTGGACAGATTTGGTTTGGGATTTGAATTTGTTAAATGGGTCAAATTATTGTATGGGGCACCAGCTGCAAGGGTATTGGTCAATGGCTCTGTATCAGATATTTTTCCATTGGGTAGAGGAACGCGTCAGGGATGTCCCCTTTCTCCTCTACTGTTTGCACTCGCACTGGAGCCACTGGCAGAGGCTATAAGAACTGACCCTGAGATCTGTGGGGTAACTCTGCTGAACATTGAATATAGAATTTCTCTCTACACGGATGATGTGTTGCTTTTTGTCACTAAGCCAGAAATATCTATTCCTAAATTGACGTATATTATTAATCAATTTAGCCTTTTTTCAGGATATAAAATAAATTACGATAAATCTGAAGCCTTGCCACTGGGCGATGGGGGGAGGTGGGATATTCCTCCTAATTTTCCTTTTAGGTGGTCGTCCACAGGTTTTACATATTTAGGTATTAGGGTGTCTGCAGACACAACAGAACTGTGCAAGTTAAACTTTAAACCAGTTGTGGCCTCAATTAAGAATGACCTTAATAGGTGGTTTGATCTCCCCTTATCGTGGATGGGTAGAATAAGTTTAATTAAAATGAATGTTTTACCCAGAATATTGTATCACATACAAATGTTTCCTCTCAGGATTAATAGAAAAACATTCTTAGACATTGAGGGATATCTTTCTAAATGTATATGGCATGGGAAGAAACCTAGATTAAAGATACAGATCTTACAACTGCCTACAGAGCAGGGTGGCCAGTCACTTCCTAATTTTTTATATTATTATTGGGCTTGCCATGCACAAATAATTTCTGGGTGTTTACATTCTTTTATACACCAAGGTGAGCCACCGGTAGATATATGGTGTTGTGCTCCTCTTTTGCCTGTTAGTCTTTTATCTACTGACTTGGCCGACCTTCCTTCTGGTGTCAGAAATAATTTTATTTTGATGTCTACACTTAAGGTTTGGCATAATATTGTAGCCCACGTCGGGAGAAGAGGCTTTCTAGTGCATTGCAGCCTATAATTAGGAATAAAGATTTCCCTCCAGGTATTGGAATTAGTATATTTGATGATTGGTATTTTAAAAATATAAGATTTACTTGCGATCTGTTTGAAAGGGGTAGTCTTATGGCCTTTAATCAAATTCAAACTAAATATAATTTATCACATAAACACTTCTTTGGGTTCCTGCAAATAAGACATTTTGTAAATTCCCTTAAATTTCCAGCTAATCAACCTGTTTTGAATTATATTGAAAGCTTTCTCCTTAAAGTTAATGAGGAAATAATCACAAAGAAGAAATTTATTTCTCTCTGTTATGGGAAAATATTGTCTCTGAATTCTGTAACCACTGACAAGGCCAGGGCTCGGTGGGAAACCGACCTTGAAATTCAGCTTAGTGCAGAAGCATGGTCCAAAAGTTTTAGATCTGCCAAGAAATTATTTTCCTGTAACAGACTTCAGGAAAGCCATTATAGAATCTTACATAGATTGCAGCGTACTCCAGAGTTTTTAAATAAAATTCATTCTCAGATTTCTCCTCTCTGTGTAAAGTGCAATACGGATATAGGGACTTACTATCATTGTATATGGCAATGCCCTTTAATTACTAAATTTTGGGAAAATATTGCTGTAGAGCTTTGTTCAATCTTTCACCAGACGATACCACTGAACCCTGTGCTGTTCATTCTGGGTTTATCTATAGAAGGGCTTTCTCTGCCTTTTGCACAGATGCTTTTGTTACGCAAACTTTTACATTTAGCGAGGCGATGTGTACTGTTTCAATGGATTCAGAGTCAGCCCCCTACGATTACACAATGGTACAGAGAAATGTTTAAGGTGCTGCCAATGGAGCGCCTTAGTGCCATTATAAAAGGTGATTGTGATGTATTCCGTAGGATATGGCGGCCTTTGCTTGATCACGTACCTCGAGATCTGGCTGTGTTAATACATAAAGGAGGATCGGATTTTGTCTTTAAATACAAAAGTTAAGGTTTAAATCCCTGCTGTTTTTTTTTTCCTTCCCTTGACTGTAAATGTGAAACACTGTATATATATCTCGACCCAGACATGTACAGTATAATTGTAATTTATATACCTGTGTTGGTATATTATTATTATTAATTATTAATTTTTTTGTATTTTTTATTTTTTTATTGGTATTTGACTGTGGTGATTTGATGTTGTTGATTTGATGTTGTTGATTGTGTTGTTTCAAAATTAATAAATTATTAAGAGATAAAAATGTTTTATGGCATGACACCCATATCTGGTACTTAAGTAAAAAAACATGTTTTTATGCATAGTTTTTTGATTAGGCTATTGTGCCCATCACCAACTTTTTTTTTTATTGTGGTTTGTCATCAAATCGATAATCGTTTCATCCATAATTCCAATGCAGTATTTTAATAAAATGCTCTGCTTGATTATGATTTGTATAGTTCAAGTTTTTGTTTCTGAGTGTTGCACAGCATTCAACTTGACCCAGATGCAGGTGACATCAGACCAAAATATACTTAAGTGCCTCTGTGCAACAGACAGACTGCTGTGAGCAAGAGATCAGAGATAGAGATTAGAGATGGGGTTTATAGTGCGCTGCCATGAACATAATTTGTGCCTGCATACCATTGGATTTATTTCCATCAGCTATGGAGTTGAAGATGATCTCCCATGATTCCACACTATTTTAAAGCATTATCAAGTTACAGCATGTTGTCGTCCCTAGTGCTTTGAATAAGCAACCTCTAGCTGCATAACCTACAGTACATGCTGTGCATACGACCTTGTTTAAACAACAACCAGATAAGCCTTCAAAACAAACATGTTGCCGATAAGCTTAGCATAGAATGTGGCTGTAATAACCACATAAGCCTATAGCATGTTTCCAATAAAAGCAACACATTTTCATCAGTTACAGCACATTAGCTCTAGCATTCTCCCTGCTTCAAATCAGACACAGAGATTAAATAGTGCCATTAGATGTATTCAAATAAATTATAGCATTTTTTAAATTCGGTGCCTTGCTCAAGGGTCTCACCTCAGTCGTGGTATTGAGGGTGGAGAGAACACTGGACATTCACTCCCCTCTACCTAACTCCTTGCTGGACCTAAAACTCAAAGTCCCACTCCCTAACCATTAGGCCATGAATGCCCTGGAATTTACTGCATACCTACCAGCCAATCAAAATCCAGTATTCAAGCAGACCATGGAATAATGTGTGATATTGTATGGTATTGAATGATTTTGTGAAATTTGTTGATGAAGGTTGATATGCCAGGAATGCATAGTATCTTGATATAGGCCAAAGGTAAACCTAAATAACTTCAAAATAAAATTGAATTTTTGCATAAAATAAAAATTAAGCATTTTGGATTCTAGGGTGTAAACATGAGGAGAGTATTATTTATTTGAATGAAAAATGTCTTGCTTTGCAGCATTCTGAAATCCCAGCCAGTCTAGAAGCCACAGATGAAGTCCTGGAGCGTACAGCAGGAACAGACATCAATAACGTGTAGGTGAAAATCCATTTATTTCTTTTTTCTTTTGTAATATATCTCAGCAGCAATATTTTTTGAACCTTTTTCTCATTCTCGTTCTGGACATCACTGTGAACAGCCCCATTCTTTATTGAAATGAATAAAGATTCATATTATTTTTAATAAGTAAACCGACCTATTCCATGGTAGTCCTCCAAAGGCTTTGCTGACTGCTTCACCATGGTGTTCTCCACCACCTGCACCATCACAGAGGTCACCTCATCTTCTTATCCATCCCTTCTGAAGCCCCGTTCACACTAGCAGTGACTTCTGTCGCTGCATGTCGCCAGAGGCTGGCGATGAGGTCGCTAGTGGGCGCTCTAATTACTGGTTGCTTAGTAATGTCATTGTAGGCTAATGTATTAATAAAAAGCTTGTTTATGTACACAGTGCATTACTATAGTATTATTATTTGTGAATGGGGGCTTCAGATCCATAATCCTCTCCTCTTTCCACTTATTCATTGTGGGGGCATAGGGTGGCTGGGTAATGTCACAAATCATGTATTACAGGACTCTTGTTTTGATGTTTATTGTAAGTTCAGGGCCTCACAATTATCCAAAATTCTATAATTGTTTTTTGCACTCTTTAGATTTGTTTATAATATATAATTATAAATCATATAAATTCGGACAAGCAGCTCAATTATACAACTGTAGCTCTATTTTTATTGTTTTTGTAAATATACTAAGTGTGTTTTTTTTTTACTATTGCCACTGTATGTTCTACGCAGATAACGTTAAGACATTAACTAAAAGGGTTTCTTTGCTTCCTGCTCCAGGTTCCAGCTTACAGTTGAAGTGTTTGATTACATGGACGCAGAGCTTCGATTAGCAGAAGCTGGTAAGTGTTCAGTTTTTATGATTTATATTTAATATGAATACAATATTAACATATATGAATTATAAAAAGATAATTCCATATTATAATAATAATGAATATAAGAATAATAATGATAATAATATACTACTAGTATATTACATTATTACATTAAACAATATGTATGAAATGTTTTATTTTAAATCATGATTTTATGGATGAACACATTTACATGTTACTGAATGCGTGAAATATTTAGTATTTATATATTTATTAAATTAATTTTTTTTTTTAATATCATTAGGCAACATAATTACTTACTTACTTACTAAAAGAAAAAAAAACTAAAAAACATGCTAGATATTCAAGTCATCTACTTTTAGTTTTCTATGTGTGTTAATTATTCTTTATATTCCTAGTGCTTCGCCAGCTCAATATGTCCATTGCTATCTCCACACTGACATCAGGCCAGTGTAAACTAGCACCTCTTATCCAGGTCATCCAGGACTGCAGTCACCTCTACCACTACACCGTCAAACTGCTCTTCAAACTGCACGCCTGTAAGAGTTCTACCTTCGTCATGGGCCTAAGATTCATTCCAGTAATAATATTAAAACTGAATGAAGTTAAAGTTGTAAATGTCTTAATAATAGACAATTTGTTGACAATTTATGGCTCTGGTTGTTGATACTCTGGGATAATTAATGTTCCCTTTCAGTCAGTCACTATGACGTCACGTCATTGACTGACGTCAAGGTGTCCCACCTGGGAGACCAATCGACTCTGATCTTTGGAGAAAACGCCAATGGCAATTGGCCAGTGGTTTTTGCATGCCAAGCCACTCCCCCGTACATACGGCTATATAA
Source organism: Enteromius mattozi (assembly GCA_032359235.1). Lineage (NCBI taxonomy): Eukaryota > Metazoa > Chordata > Actinopteri > Cypriniformes > Cyprinidae > Enteromius > Enteromius mattozi. The sequence continues at coordinate 146,920 of JAUMHE010000047.1, forward strand.
GATGGCGGCCTGCAAACCACCATTAGTTTTGTACTTCGGAGCCAATCGGTATTGAAGTTGGAGAAGTTTCCTGTTGCTGTGGAGAAGATCCTGGTTGGAGTGTTACCTGCATACAGCGGAGAGACTGCACTGGGCAAGTTGGTGGTGGTCCTCCCCTTGGTAGTCCCGACCTAAAGAGCAAGTTTTCCAAACATCTGCACGGTCACTAAAGCATGTCCTCCGGACTGTCTTTTTGACCGTGTGCTTCTGGGTGTGGGAGTTTCTTCACCTCTGATGATGGCCACGATTGCTGTCTCACTTGTCTGGGCCTCAGTCATACTGAGACAGCCTTCGCGGAATAACCCGCCGGACAAGTCCCCACGGGCTCCTGACCACCCGACCCGAGGCCCAGTGGAGTTTCCAGACAAGGGCACCAGTTCGTCCCACGGCGAAAACAGCGTCTCCTTTGGTGCTCCGGGAGAGGATAAGATGTCTCTCGCTGCATCAGAGGAGGGGCTATTGTCAGCTTTTGCTGAGGGTGAAACTGAGCAGCCCCCCACCGTGGCAGCTGCTCAGAAGGAGTCTGAGGCGGAGTTGGCGGCAATGCTCTTCCGGGCAGCCAAGAGCATCGAGCTGGAGGTGACTCGCTCACCAACCCCAGAGCGCTCGAGGCTGGACGATTGGTTTCTGGGCTCTGGGCGTGGCTCCCAGCCTCGTCTGGCCCCAATGCCTTTCTTCCCGGAGGTGCATGAGGAGCTCACCAAATCATGGAAGGCGCCATATACATGTAGGGCGCAGTTGAGCTCCTCCCTTCTCACTACCCTCAATGGCGGAGCAGCCAGAGGGTATGCGGAGACTCCCCAGGCAGAGCTCGCAGTTACGGTGCACTTGTGTCTGCAATACGCCGCCTCCTGGGGGAATCACCCACGTCTCCCCTTCCAAAGCCTGTAAGCTGTCGTCAGCTCTCGCTGGCAAGGCTTACTGCGTTGCGGGCCAGGCCGCTTCAGCCCTGCATGCCATGGCCATCCTGCAAGTCCACCCGGCCAAGGCACTCAAAGAACTGCACGAGGCTGCCCAGAGATGAGGAAAATTGTTCTTCAGGGAACTCCAACATCTGCTTCATATGAGACCACTACAGCATTGGTTTTGAGGCAGAGTCCTGAGATAGGCATGGCGTCGCGGCTCGCTCCGGATCGGCGTTTCCCCAGAGTGTCGCCGCTTTAGACCCTGTCTTCCCCGGGGCCTTCTCAAGTACGCCTTTCCCCCAGTGAGCCTCCTTGCACAGACCCTGTGCAAGATCAGGGAGGATCAGGAGCAGGTTCTGCTGTTTGTCCCGTTTTGGCCCACCCGAACCTGATTTTCAGACCTCATGCTCCTGACGACAGCCCCTCCCTGGAAGATTTCCCTGAGGAAGGACCTTCTTTCTCAGGGGATGGGCACAATCTGGCACCCACGTCCTGATCTGTGGAACCTGAACATGTGGCTTCTGGATGGGACTTGGCAGACCTCGCTGGCCTTCCCCAGGTTGTGGTAGACACTACCAATCAGGCTAGAGCCCCCTTTACGAGGCAGGCCTATGCCCTGAAGTGTGGTCTGTTCGCTGACTGGTGAGAGGACCCTCAGAGATGTTCAGTCAGCATGGTGTTTTCGTTCCTTCAGGAAAAGTTGGAACGGAGGCTGTCCCCTTTCACTTCGAAAGTCTATGTCGCTGCCATCGCGGCTTACCACAATGTGGTGGATGGACTTTCCTTGGGAAGGCATTACCTGATCGTCAGGTTCCTCAGGGGTGCGAGAAGGTTGAATCCGACCAGATCGCACCTAATCCCTTCTTGGGACCTCTCCGTTGTCCTAACCGGACTACGAAGAGCTCCCTTCGAGCTCGATGCAGTTGAGCTCAAGTTTTTATTTTTAAAGACTTCACTCCTGCTCGCGCTGGCTTCGATGAAGAGGATGGGAGACCTGCAGGCATTCTCGGTCAGCGATTCGTGCCTAAAATTCGGTCCGGCTTGCTCTCACGTTTTCCTGAGACCCAGACCTGAATATGTGCCCACCATGCCATCACCCTGGCATACCAGGGCCAGGGTGAGCTGTGCCCCCTGTGGGGGTGAGAGCACATTCCACTCGGAGTGTGGCCTCCTCCTGGACATTGGAGCAGGGCGCCTCTCCAGCAGACATCTGCAGAGCTGGGGGTTGGGCGACACCCAACACCTTCGCCAGATTCTGCAATCTTCGTGTGGATCCCGTGGCCTCCCGTGTTTTGGGTAACATCAGGTAATTCCAGGAGGCCGGGGTGGGTGTCGGCTTGCAGCACCATTCCTTTGGGATCCAAACGCTATATTCCAGTGTTTCCAACAGGTTACATCTGGCTCCTTCGCTGCCCCATGGTTCGAGCTAGGCGGAGTAGCTTGAACTGTGAACGATGGAGGGCTTCCTTCACTCTCCTTGGGCATGGCATTCTTTTTCCATGGTTCTTCCACTGTGTTCCCCTCACTCTAGTAAGACACTTCTCGCAATGGCCTAAAAACCTGTGTGCTCCGCCCTCCCAACATTGCTTTTCGCATCCCTACAGGGCCCCCTTACCTGGCCCCCATGGTGTCACAAGGTCGGACTGCGCTGGGGCATCGGTCCCGATCGGCTCCTCAGCAGAAACCTAATGGTGGTTTGCACGCCGCCATCTTATATACCCGTATGTATGGGGGAGTGGCTTGGCATGCAAAAACCACTGGCCAATTCCCATTGATGTTTTCTCCAAAGATCAGAGTCGATAGGTTTCCCAGGTGGGACCCCCTTGACGTCAGTCAATGACGTAACGTCTCCGTTACCTCCTTCAGGGAACGAGGGTTACATACGTAACTGAGACATTCTTTTTGACAGGTTTACCAGCAGACACACTTCAGGGACACCGCGAACGCTTCCATGAGCAGTTCCACAGGTATGTTCAAGAATTTTCAAATTTGATTGAAGCAAAACATTTAGTTTTGACTGTAGCTATTGTGCGTTTATCATACAGAAATGCTTTCAGGAACTAAAAATGCAGAGAATAGAAAACAAAATGTTACATCTGGATAAATTCATTCCTATAATTCATGGTTTAAATGTTTTAAGTGCTTTTTTGGCAGAAAGGAGACAGTTTGGTGGGGTGCTACTTTTTTACCTGTAGAAAAATTATGTTTTATTAACAAAGTTCGGAAGGAGCACATTCAGATAATTAACCTAAACTAACATGTGAGGAGCACAATTAGTAATCAACCCAGTTAACAAGATAATAACAATATTGGTATCGATAAAACTGTACCATCACACATCCCTATACTGCACCCACCACTTACCCCAACCATATTGAACTTGCTGATCAGTAAAGGTTTTCTCAAAGGTCCAGGAATGGTTTTAAGCATGTTAACAATATAAACTAAATGTGTCAAAGTGAATGTGCTAGTCCTTTCTATCAGTGTGAGAAAACCACATCCAATTTCAGTTATAGAATATCATTTCCATTTTTAGAATATTCATTTTATTTAAATAAGGACCACTGATATACAATGGGGAAAGGGAGAAGAATGAAATCGTGACAAAGGTGGATTAGCATTTGGGCTGGTTGTGTTAAAAGCTAAATCCGCTATCTTTAAAGTGCACGCATTTGCTTGTGTTAACAGATAGGTTTCTTTTGTATTTTTATCTATCTGAATCAGTGAATGAGGATGAGTAAATGATGAGTATTTTTTAAGCTGTTCCTATTCGTTCCTTTAACAAGTTATGAGAGACTTATCTGTGTTACACATTTTCCTTGATAGACTAATCTAAAAGTTTCTTTACTTTTTCTTTTCTTTTCTTTTCTTTTCTTGTATGTACAATTTATGATTCTAAATTATTATTATGATGTTGAATATATTTATTTATTTATTTTTAAGCCTCAAAACATTCCTCAATAAAGCTCGAGACATGTTTTACTTCAAGAGGCTCATCCAGATACCTAGATTGCCTGATGTAAGGAAATTATCTTTGATTATTATATATTGATTTTATATATTGATCTTATTAACAGATACTGCATATGAATCTCACTTTACATCCATACATCCAAGCATTTTTAAATTTTGTATTTTCAAAACCCCTTTTTTTCTGTTTAAGTCTCCACCCAACTTCCTTCGCGCCTCTGCTCTAGCAGAGCATGTTAAACCCATGGTTGTCATCCCAGATGAAGAAGAGCTTGAGGAGCAGGAAGAGGATGAACCCGAGCCTCTGATAGATGTTAGCGAGGCACAGCCTAGCATGGCCTCTCAGCCTCAGGTACTTGCAAGCAGAAACCAATAAGTGTTATGATAGTGATTTTTCATTAAAATACAAAAGAGCTCTAAAGCATCATCGTTGGCACATTGATATTTTTGAGGGCTGGAGTTTTAGCCTGAAACTTTCTTGAATTTCTTGGCTCTTATTTATGCAACTTCTTGTTCTGTTTTCTTTTTTAAGGGTGATATATTTGATCAAGCATTTGGACCACCAAATGATGGATTTGATGATAGGTAAGTCAAACTTGATAATCATATCATAAGTCATTTGTTTAATTATGAAGGTGAAATTTTGTGATATTTATGGAAAGTTTATACTTTTAAGATGTATACATATATGCACCTAAAATTTACTTTCTCTGTAACACAGAGATCTCCAAATTGAACATCTGAAACGAGAAATTGAACTTCTGAAAGCTGAGCTTGAGAAGATCAAAGGAGAGGTGAGGCACTGATCGTAATATTTAAAACAATATTTAAACCTTGGAAATTGAAACACAATCTTTGGGATGAAACATGACTCCAGACTAGTCAAGTCAAGTCAAGTCACTTTTATTTATATAGCGCTTTTAACAATACAGATTGTAGCAAAGCACTGAACATT
>JAUMHE010000047.1:151888-162159 GCA_032359235.1 Enteromius mattozi
CAGCACTAATAATGAGATACAACCACGATCAGATGATAGAAGCAGGTCATTTGTAACTCTAATTAGAGCAGTCTCAGCACTATGATACGGTCTAAATCCTGACTACCACCTAGACTTGCCAGAATATCACAGTTTTATACAATTTAATTTCATACACCAGTGTCTATGTTCAAACTGGTGCCCTAATTAGTCCTGGTTGGACAATGGGTTGTGTTGTGGGGTAATTTTTGCTTGCTACACAATAATGTAAGGCAGTCTGACTCAATTCCTGACTCATAAATTTTATGAAATTATAAATTAAAAGAAATTATTTATAGTTTTAGGATTAGGATTAGTTTAGTTAATCTGTTCTAGGAACTGTTCTGTTAGTTTAATTTCATAAATAAGTGCAATAATGTAACATTTTGCTCATTAACAGTAATATAAATACAAATGTTAAAAATAGTTTCATAACCAAAATTACTGTGATTTCATTATACAACATACATTATTATGTTAATATAATAGCATTCAGTATGAATATACCACATCACTGACAAAATACAATAGTAACAGATACAGTAAAATCATAGTAAAATGTTTACTGGCTTTTAATGGTTTTTTACGTTTTATAGTGAAAACCTTTTTTATAGCACAAAATGTTTTTGTTTTTGTTTTTTTTTTATATTTTACTTTCCTGATTACCTTCTTATTGTTGTTGAGAATGTCAGTGCTGATTAAGGTTGTTAATTACAGAGACGTTTTAGTTTTTTTCATTGAGAATTCTATTCCAAATTCAAGGTTTATCACTAGATTCTGTACCAAATTCAAGGCGTATCACTAGAGGTCAGTGTGTAAGTATATAGCAAAGTACATAGTAAGAAACTATAAATTTGCCCTACGTTGTGTATAAATGGCTCATGTGATATGGTTCAAATGAGAAGTTCTTTTGTTCTGCTTTTGGAGTGTTTCCCGTTTGATATTTCTCATAGGCAACACAAATAGCAAGTGAGCTACTATTCCACTGTAACTGCACTAGAAAATTTAACCAGAATGTTAATCAAATTTTCTTTTTTTTTTTTATGCGCTGCACTATGTATGTGCTAAGATCTAATGTTTCACCTCTGCAATGTGTTCAGGCTCAGCGCTATATCACACAGCTCAAGTCACAGATCAACAATCTTGAGACAGAACTGGAGGAGCAGCGTGTGCAGAAACAGCGTGCCCTGGTGGAGAATGAGCAGCTACGCATGGAGTTAGAGGCAGTCCGCCGCCGCAACACTGAACATGAGAGTGTGCAGACCAGCTTTTTTGAGACTGAAAGTAAGTCTGGACTGCATGTGCATAAACTTTTTTTAATGAAACAAAAATGTGGCAGCTGATTGTAATGACTTCCTTGCATACAGAAAAAGCCCAAGCCACAGAGTTGCGTTATAATAAACTCAAGGAAAAGCATGCTGAACTTGTTGCCAATCATGCTGAACTTCTCCGAAAGGTATGACAAAGAATGCACTGGTTTTAATAAACAGTAGGCCTCTATATATAAAAAATGTGTTGAAATGATATAGTTGTCCTTTTCCTTTTGTAGAGTGCAGACACAGTGAAGATGCTGTCAGCCACACAACAGACTCAAGACGAAATTGAACGAACTAAGCAACAGTTAGCCTTTGAGGTAGAAAGAGTCAGACAAGAATCAGACATGAAGGTAAGTGTGCACACGTGTCTTTCTTCACTTGAACTGAAACAACCTCCAAAGACTGATTGTAACATGTGATCCTGTTGCTTTAGTTTGAAGAACAGAGGTTTGATATGGATAAGCTAAGGAGGGAGCTTGAAGGGAAGAATGCAGAGATTCAGAAAGTCAAGAGTTTATTACAGACCTCTGAGAAGGTACAGTATACATTCCATGTTAATATAACTTTCAAGATCCATTAACTCTGTTCCAAAATCTAGTGAACTGCCTATTTGAACAGCATTGTAAGGCATCACAGGTAGGGTTGTGATGGCGAGGGGGAAAGTTTTCCCTCTTTTTCTTGTTTTCTTTCCATTTTAAATAACTTATAAAAACGCTGTGCACATTTTACTTTTACTTTCAAATTAGTGGCAATGTGGTGTCAATTGCTTGATTTCTGTTCAAAAAACAACAAAATGCAACATAGAGCATACAACTTTAATTAACAAAACTAATAAAAATAGACCATGCTGTATAGTGTTGTCACAATACCAAAATGTCTGTATTCAGTACTGATACCAGTAAGGATCCACGCTTCTCGGTACCTATTTTGGTACCAAAGCAAAAACATGCTAATTAAAAAAACAATTTTTTATTATTTATTAGTATTTTTTTTTTTTATTATTATTACATAAAATGTACAGAAATAAATGTCATTATTTATGCTTATTTAAAATTGTGTTTCAGGTTTTGTAATAGAGGTAATAGAAGTAAGAAAAACAGAAAACAAGTTTTTATTTTTAAACCGTAGTAATAGTATCACATACATTGTACTAATGTAATAGTCTTAATAGTATTTTATTTTTCCACAATGTCTGAACCAAACTTTTATCTTGACGGGTTGTTGCAAATATGACACTGGTTTTACTTGAATGAAATGGTAAAATCCTCGTGAAGTGACTCTCAAGAGCAGTTCTGGACATGTTGTTTATGTATTTATGTATTTATATGTTTATGTCCTTATTGAGACGGCAGATGGTAAAATCACCATGAGCGTCACACGTGCTTATGTAGTAAACAAAACCGCAGAGAAAATCAGAACATAGGCCTACAGGATTCAAATTTTGCGGCTCAATATATAAAGATACTAGTCCTTATTGCGGTTTGATTTGTGTAATGACCTACTTTTGATTAATTTATCCAAACTTTGATAAATTCCATGACATTCCATGTTGAACTGTAAATTCCACTTTCAAACTGGATTCCGAGATTCTGTTCGTGTTTTCTGCATCGCGAATATCATAGGGCTGTATGCATCAAGGACTGGGTTTACTGACTACTCAAAATATATAAAAACAGGTACTCTTGCATTTTGTTTTGAAACTCTTCTGTCATCGTCTTGTCTGTGTCACCTCACTCTTCACCTCATGCGATAAATGCAATCTGATCTGTGATGTGACTGTAGTTGGGCACAATGCATTGAGCAGCCATGTTCAGTTTTAATTGTAGTGTATGTTCTCTAACTGAACTAAATGATTTTTATTACTATAAACAATCAGCACAACGGTGGTGGCTGTGCCATGATGGGCAAGTGATATAACCAGTGTTGTGGCTTCACAACGGTAAAACTGTCAACACGTCTATCACAGTAACCCTAAACACAGGTTTGTTGTACCATTAAGTACCATTAGACCTGCTTCATATGACACTGATCTAATGGTGGGTCAACAGCTGAGAAGTTCGACAGATGCCTCATCAGTAGTTTGAGGTACAGTTTATTAAGGTTGTTTAGCCTACAAAGATGAGATGCTTCAGAAAACTCCTTGACATCTCCTACAGAGATCACATCTCCAATGAAGCAATACGTGACAAAATTTGGCGGGCCGTTGGGCCATATGATGACCTTCTGACAGTGTTGAAAAAAACAGAACCTGAGGTGGTACGGCCATTTAATAAGGTCATCAGGACTTGCAAAGGCAGTCTTACAGGGCACAGTGCCAGGAAGAAGGAAGAGAGGCAGGCAGAAAAAGAGATGGGAAAACAACATTAAGGAGTGGACAGGCCTGATTCTGGGCAAAACCTTAAGAAAAGCTGAAAAGAGAGATGAATGAAAGGAGTTGGAGTTGTGCCCCAATGGTCAATCAGACTAAGGAACAGATGAGCGATGAGATTAGCCTACAAAGTCTGGAATCATCTCACATGACAAAAAAATATTGCTTTGGAGGTGATGTTGACCTCCCTGATAAAGGAAGCTCAGCTGAAAGAGTATTCCTTTCATGAATGAAAACTAAGACTAAAATGATTGAAAAAAAGAAAATGTCACAAATTTAAAAACTGAAATTAAATGAAACTAACAACAGTTATTTAACAGAAAAATAAAATAAAATAAAGAATAATTTTTGGAATCATTATGTTCTCACCCCATGTCAGAAAAATACAGTAGCTATGTGGCAGTTTAAGAAAATATTGGTAAATGGTGCATCATGTGCATGAGGAGAAGATGGAGAGACGCAAAGCAGTTCAAGACGCCCAACTTTTAGCCCAGTCTGGATCAGCCTTCTATTTTAGATAAAATAAATTTTTGTGGGAGACTTTAGGCTTTGTGACTCTGTAGATCTTATACATCAGCGATTCTCAATTCGAGTTCTAGCGCCCCACCGCTCTGCACATTTTGTATATTTCTCTAGTGCTTCAGACATTTGTTTTATTCGAACGTTTGTTCCCTGCCAAGTGCACATCACCAGATATTCCGCCATGATTTCAGTTCGAAGCTAACTTATACTTTCCATTCAAAGTGCATTTAAGTGTGCCAGACGTAGTTTAAATCGTATTCTTTAATTTACAGCGCAAATCCATGAATGAATGTTCCAAAGTGAAGCAAACTTTAATGGATTTCACCTGCTCCGGGAGTAGGGAGCAATGAACACTGTAGGGACCATGTCGATCAGAACACAGTTCATGCACAGAGCTTTCTTCTAATGAGCTGATTATCAGAATCAGGTATGTTTAACAAAGAGAGACATGCAAAATATGCAGAGCGGTGGGGCACAAGGACTGGGATTAATGCTGCGTTCCAGGCAACCCGTAACCCGTGTCTTTCCAACCTTTTACCCATGAAAGTGCATTGGAACGGCAGTCAAATCCGTGACTTTCCACCCATGAACTTGCACTAGATCGAAGTACTCCCAGTTCCGAGTTTTGACTCATTTGTCACATAGCCCGCAAAACACCCAATAGCGTGGTGTTTGTGTAAGTAGTACACTAAAATAAAAGGTATAACAGCTTTTCTTGCCTTATGCACCATTTTTCCTCCTCCGTTTCCCTCAAATAAGCAAGGAAAGCATCTTTGGTGATAGAAATGATTGTAAATGAGCATAAGCCCCGTATGGTCCGCCACGCTGGTTTGTTTACATCTAGCTACCACAATTCCTTGCACTCAGGCAGTTTGGCGTGACTTGTCACGATGAAGTCGTGCATCGTGGTTTGAAGTCGTGACTTATGCTGAGTTCAGACTGCATGATTTTCAAAGTAGTCGCGTCACAGATCTTTTCACTCTGCATGACTATCTGGGGTATCATTCAGTCGCTGCTGTGTTCACACTGCATAATAGATCGACGACAGGGGGTTTCACACTAAAATCGTGCAGTCTGAACTCGGCATTACAGGTTCAAAAACCTGCCTGGAACACAGCAAGAAATGCTGTTATACATGCACAAACAGCTACATTTTTACTAATGAAAAGGAAAATTAGAAATTGCATCTTATGACCCCCTTAAGGTAAAAAGTTTGTCTTCCCAGCTGCTGGGGCAGTTAATGTATGTGTGCATAGCATTCTTCTTTTTTTTATTTTATTTTTTTTTTTTTTACATTTGTATATTGACATAGCAGCTGTGTATTCTTTCTTAAAAATGTATTTACCGTAAATACTTTCTAAAAAATCTATATTTTATTTTCCTGTATTTTCTTTAGGCAGGAGAGCAGCTGAACAGCTCTATGGCTGCACTTCAGGCAGAAAAGGATAGACTAATGCAGTCTATAAGTAAGAAAGATGCTGAGCTCTCCTCCCTGATGAAGGAAGCTCAGCTGAAAGAGTGTTCTTTACAGCAGGATCGAGACAAGACCATCAAGGAGCTTGGTGAACTACAAGGCAAACTCAAAGAGAAGGTACGGACAGATCTAATTCTTTAAAAGTGATGGGAAAGTGGGGGGAAAGCATGAAATAAATGAAGCCATTTTTTAGTGTCTGTTTTTTGCTAATAAAGCAGTGGATTGTTCTTTATTGTGCCAAATTAACTGCATTTGTTTTAAAAATTAAACAATTATCAGTCAGTTTATAACATGTGTGACCGCCTACTCAAAACAACCCAGCAATGCCTTAGCTGTCATCCAGACACACCTCAAACCATCTAGAAACCACCCAGAAAATATTTATCTATTTTGTTCGATAGTTTAGAAAAAATGACCCATTGTTGTGTCCTGGTTCTTTCTGATAACAATTCTAAATCAGCCCATCAAACTACAGGAGTTTATTCTGCCACACCACGTGTATGCCGGCATTCCTGTCACTTGGTACTGTCCTGTGATGTTTTTAATTCAAGCAGTTATAATTACACAAACAGTTATATGTGTTTCTTTACGATGTATGGCCTTTTTAATATTTTAACAGATTTAATAAATAAGATCAAAAGGAGGAACCATACTCCTCCTCTGGCATAATTTTATGTTTCTTCTGTAACTCCTTGCCGTAGCAGTTATCATACACAAAGTGTGTTCTCGGTATGTGTAAGCATTGCAGAAATATGCCATCACAATAAGTTTGGCATTATGTTATCAAATTTGTTTATGTGTTTGTACTGCATCAATGCAAAATATATCAAATTTTGCTTGTTTGCTCCTAAGGAATGGTTAGCTAATGGTTCTTTAGTTTCCTAGAGTCATTTTAATAAATTGCCATCAAGTGGTCTCATGATTTTTGGACATACTTTATAGAAGTTATAAGCAAGAATTCTAGTCATTGTATGTACAACAAATATCACATACATGTATCATTGCAGCCATAGCTATTGGTGCCATAATTTATTTTCCACATGCATATTGCGGTATTACTGTTAATGTTAATTTTAATAAAAATATATTTTTGAAATTCCTAAAAATTGACATCCCTGTGTTAGGGCTGCTGTAGCTTTACACTCGTATACCAGCATTGTTATCAGGTAGCTTTGTTCAATGTGTTTGTAGTTAAGTCATGAAGAGCAGCTGCAGCAGAAGTTGCTGGATGAGCAGTTTGCACTGCTGCAGGCGACAGTCACTGAGGCAGAGAACATCATTCAAGATGCTGTTGCTACACTAGATGACCCCCTGCACATTAGTAGTTCCAGCTCCCCAGGTAGTGCCACTCATCAAAATAAACAATTTTACTTTATTTAACAATTATTTACATATTATTAACTGAATTTTATTTAAAAATTAACTTTACTGTCACTAGATTACCTCATTAGCCGAGCAGAGGCTACACTCAACTCCATTGATAAGGTGCAAGTGGGCCACTCGGAGTATGTGAAGAATATGAGGGGTATGTTCTGTCTCTTCCTCTCTCTTTGGTTCAGCATTTTGTTTGTGTGTATGTTTGCATAGCCTTTTTGTGCTTGTATTAATATCTAGTTTCCTTTGTTTTTTGTTCAGATGCTGGGAGTCTTGTTAGGGCTCTTACTAAGTTTTCACATCTTACTTCTGACACAATAATCAGTGGAAGTGCAACAGCACACATGGCCCCTACTGACGACGCTGACCGTAAGAGCACAAACTAATAAAAATGTCACTTTGTGGAAAACACTTGTTGTGGTGTTGTTTTTTTTTTCCTGGGTGAATCTCATAAAACTTGTTCAGAACATGTTCAAGTGACGTGTATATGCATGTCTATTTATAGGTTTGACAGAGCACTGTAAGAGTTGTGCCACCCAGAGCCTGCAGTACCTTAGGGATCTTAAATCAAAAGCATCTCTAAAGGGGGCTGATCCTACCTCGATTCAAGCAGTGGTGCAGAAGATTCTTAGAATAGGAAAGGTAAAGAATTGCAAGCAGACACACAAGCTCCATTCCAAAACTTAGTAAGCTGTTTTGCTGTCTTCTGTCTATATATGCATTTACTTTAGGCTGCATTTTGTTGCTGTTTTGCGTAAGGATGTAACAATATCAGAATCTCACAATACTATAATATTGCGATATGAAGTCCATGATAAGATTTTTGGGTGATAGCGAAACAACATCAACTCAATAACCAGCAAGGAACAGAACAACTAATGAATTCATGAACACAGGTGTACAGAATAAACTTATCAAGACAACACAAGAAACTATGTCAAAGGAACTAAACAATACAGAAGGGCATGAACAGGAAGACATAAGATATATTATATGCCATCTGTAGGCTGACAAATATTGGATTTATTTATATTTTTTACAGCTATACTGTACCATCTAACCTAATATGCATTAATGTATAAACATACGTAATTCATACAAATAATGCCACAATTATTATTTTACAAATACTTTTTTTTTTATTTTTACGTTCTTGTTATCTTTCCCCCCCCCTTGTACAGGATCTGAGGCCAAAAGGCATTGACGTTGGTAAGGAAGAGCTGGGTGACATGGTGGATAAAGAAATGGCTGCTACATCTGCTGCTATTGAGGAAGCTGTTAGGAGAATTGATGTGAGTAGAAGGGGTACAATGTGATTTATTATGTGGTTATGGCAACTTTTTTTTTTATTGCAACATATTGTGCAGATTTCTTCTTATTACATTGAACTTCAGTCATAGACACACATCTGTACTGTACAATTATTTGTTGCTGGTCAAATTTGTCAATTTGTTAAGGCCAAGTTGGGCCTTAAGTTCCATTCATTTGTCACAAGTTCAAGATAACAATGAAATCCCTTTTCGTAATAATTTTTGTTAATAAAAGTAAATAAAATTTTTACTGCTGCTGAAACAATATCAGTACTAGAAGGAGTTGTGCTAAATGCTTGAAACAGCACTTAAACAAGCCAGTAGGTAGAGGATTAAGCATGAAAGTGGTAGTTTTCATTCTGAAACCACTGTAACAAGTAACAAATTAGACTTTATTATGAATGTACCATTTGGTCAAAAATGTGTATTATGATATTTTTGGCAAGCATTGCAATTGCAGTTTCGACAGTGATTTTATAAATATTTAACATTCTTAATTAGCAACTTTTTGGACATTAAAATAAAAAGTCATAAATTACCTACAAAGTAGTAAAAAAATAATAATTATAGCATTATCCGTCTGCGCCGATAGCCTTGTGGGCAGTGCGCCAACATTCAGTGTCGTTGAGCTTCGGGCGTTGCGAGTTCGAGTCCCGGCTCGCGAACCTTTCCCGATCCCATCCCCCTATCTCTCTACCGCTTCACTTCCTGTCAGTTGTGATATATTCTAGGCAAAAACGCTAAATAATAAATCTTTAAAAAAAAATTATAAGCATTATCCATGTTCTGTCCTTTTTTTTTTTTTCTTTCTTATTATATGTCTTGAGTTTCACTGTTGTTTTGATCATGGTTATAATTGTTTGGCTGTATAGGAAATGATGAGTCAGACTAGAAAGGACAAAACAGGAGTCCAACTGGAGGTCAATGAGAGGTAACCAGTTGAATTTTCTGAACCATTTTTTTTATTGTGTCAACTGTGCTCATTTAATATACATAATGCTTTCATGTTTTCATTTATATGTCTTCTGTTTTTTTTTTCAAGAATCCTAAATAGCTGCACTGATCTTATGAAGGTAAGATTAAAACATGGAAGTATAGATGATAGAATAACATTTTGTGTTTTGTTTATCAGTGAATAATTAAAACATCTGTCTGCATCAGGCTACACTTTAGTTTAAAACATTATTTGTTGTCACACTGTAATTACACAAGTGAGTACTAAGTAATAACACTTAAAAATATGTACTTAGTATTTATTTTATTGTTAATATCCTACAGGCCATTCGTCTTCTGGTGTTGGCATCCACAGACCTGCAGAAGGAGATAGTGGAGAGTGGAAAAGTAAAGTGTTAAAATTACTATTATTATCATCGTTATTCTTTATCTATTTTATCTTTGTTATCTTTGGTGGCCTAAATTTGTACTTTTAAATTAAGCTTGAGTGTGTATCTGTTTCTGATGTGTATTTTTTGCATGTGTAATTTCTAAAGACAAATCAACAGTTTTATTTGAATTGGGTGATGTTACCTGAGGGATACCTCAACATACACTGATATTTATCTTTCTAGGGCGCAGCTTCAGTGAGAGAATTTTATGCTCGTAACTCACGCTGGACAGAGGGTCTTATTTCTGCCTCCAAAGCTGTGGGATGGGGTGCAACACAGATGGTGTATGTATCTTTGCTACTGTTTATCAGAGTCAAATTCAAAATTCAAATTCAAATTCAAATTTTATTCGTCACGTTCATATACATACATGGTACGACATGAAGTGAAATGTATTGCACGACTGCCCCAACAGATTGACACATTGAGAAACAATTAAGTAAAACAATTTAAGTAAAAGTAAAACGGGAAAATAGAAGTTAAATATAAAAATAAGTACAGTAG
>JAUMHE010000047.1:162259-172768 GCA_032359235.1 Enteromius mattozi
CAGGTTTGTTGCTCAATCTGGATCAAACCAAAACAGAATGTTATGATGTGCTTAAGTGTCAGACATATGTCCAGGTTTCCCTATAAACCTCAAAACCCTTCAAATGCTCGAACCCCGATAATTGCTGCTTGCAGCTATATTTATATTTATATTTTGTGTATAGACATGTATATGTATTAGTTTTTATGTATATCATTTTATTCTGCTTTCTCCATTTACAGAAGCACTGCAGGTGCGTGTTGTTGTTGAACCCATGTTCTGCTGGTTGCTGGTTTCAAACCACATAACAAGCTGAATATTACCTGCCATTCATTTTCACTTAATTGTAGACCTAGTACTTGGCAATTTGTGACTATCAGATAAACTCTAATGACTTAACTTACCTATAATGAATTTACAGGCTTTTCACTTGTTTGATATGTCAGCGTCACATTTACATAAGCCGTACTACTTGAATTAGTCGTTGGTTGACTGCAAAAATCAAATAATAAATGTAACAAGAAAATAACATTATTAACTGGTTGAATTTTTACATTTAATTTATAAACAAGAAAAAAATGAGCAAATAAATAAAAAATACACAGCCTGAAAAACATGCACACATGCAACAATGTCTCTTCCTTCTGACTGTCATTTTGTCTCATGTGCACAGTACTAATGAAATGACTTCTTTTTTTTTTTTTTTTTTGATCTTTTTGCTTCATATATTTGCCTTTCCATTTACAGGTAAAAGCTGACCGTGGCAGTAAAAAGCTTGGCATTCTTCAGCAGGCCTCACGCCATGTTAATGAGATGGCTGCTAATGTGGTTGCGTCCACCAAGACTGGACAGGACCAGATTGAGGATAAGGGTCAGTCTGATGTTAGGGGCTTTTGGGTCATGGTTCCTCATGCTTTTCTTCAATAATAAATTTACAGTGATGCTTTATTCACATTTCTCTCTCTCTCTCTCTCTCTCTCTCTCTCATTTCCATATTAAGACACCATGGACTTCTCTGGAATGTCTTTAATTAAGCTCAAAAAAGAAGAAATGGAATCACAGGTTTGTTTTTAATTTAATTAAATATGATTAAATATATTCGTATTGGGTTAGTTCCATGTGAAAGTAAGATGTGTACAAAGACAACTCTTTTACTAGCCTGGCTTCTGCGACTTTAAAGCCCATAGGAGCTTAGTCTGGCCAAGCTACCTTACTACCCGCCTTTTGGGAGGCGGGCTTAACCTGCATCCATCAGATGCCTCTGTATACTACTGGACGAATCTACAACCAATCAGACCACTCATTCCGATGACGTATGGGTAGTGACGGAACCCGAAGACACCGTAACCAATTGTAGCTAGCTTCATTAAAGCAGTAGGAAAATGTCTTTACTTACTGTAATTACTTTCTGGGGGGGGGGGGAGCTTGTTTCTCATTGGTTCCCACTTTTTTGGGAACAGAAATGCTCTAAAACGGCAGCTTGGCCAGAGACTAACTTTGCTCGCGAAATGAATGTAGCGTCAAAGGAAGTATGGGCGGGCCCAGGCTACTCTTTTACTGATATTTGAAGCAAAACTAAGTAGGGATGGGCATTTTTCAATATATTTGGGCTCATAAATAAAAAATTGTTTATTCGAATGACATTTATAAAAGCTGAATTTGTATAATGAGTAGAGAACACACCTACAGATTTGATAATTGCAGTGCTGCATTTTTGTAGTGGAGCCAACAAGACGAGAGACTCGTGGATCCAAACACAAAGCTTTATTTTACAGATGTGGTCAGAAACACAGGCAGGGTAAAACTATGGCAAATGAGCATTGCACGGGCTAGACACAAGACTATTCCTAATTTAGATCCAACAGTGCTGACTAATTTAGGCCAGTCTCAAGTTTTATGTTTACAATTTTAGAGAAAATAGTATTTTACCAACTACAGAGCTTTTCAAACAGGTTTTAGGAAAAAAACAAGACTCTCTATTCTGGTAAGTCTGCTGTGTTGGTGCTGTTAGATGTAAGGGTGGCATTTGAAGCAATTGACTACTCTGTTGTGATCTCTACTTTGTAGCAATGGGTGGGTATTCTCTCAAATGGTCAATTCTATCAGTACATTTTTATTAATAGAAGGTTCCCTGTTAGTGTTAGTGAATTTACTTTGGATGCAGATTCGCTTACGTGTTCTTCAAGGCTCTAGTTTCACTTTTATTCTCCTTATGAGCTGTTAAAGGCTGATTTTCAAATTGGAAAAAAAATTGTTTGTTTTCTGAGAAGATAAAACAATGCAGCATAGGTAATTTCAGATGATTGGCATCAAAGAGTTTACCAGGATTTTTGTCACTGAAATAAGCTTAATAGTATTATTAAGCCAACATATTTATTATGAATAACATTGTAATAGCCATATGAGTGATTCCCTTGATGTAATTCCAACTGAAGCATATAAATGTAATGTCAAAGCCATGGGTTTGATTGCCCTATTTAGGAATGATAGAAAAGCAGCTAAAAGTTTTAGTAATAGCAACATTTCCTCTGCTTTTGAGAATCACCAGCTGAAACTGCTTGAAAGTGCTAGAAACGTACTTGAATTTTACTCTTAAATATTTGTATGAAACTTTATGCACTTAAAAAAACTCTTACTCCTCAATAGTTCGGCACATCTGTGAATGCTAGTGTTGGAAAAGTTCCTGAAAGCAAGCAGTAGATCTGTGGGTAATCTTGATATAGTGCATATAACATGTAACCTTGGTTTTTATTTCCTCTCCCAGGTGAAGGTTCTAGAGCTTGAAAGTATGTTGGATAATGAACGTCTGCGTTTGGGTGAACTCAGGAAGAAACACTATGAGATAGCAGGTGTCCCTCTAGAGCAACTTGCTCAGGACAACGGCCTGAGAGCCTCTCCACATGCGACTCCTGCCATGTCTTCTCCCAAACCCTCTAAACCCACTCTAATGAAGAAACCAGCTCTTGCACAAAAACCCAAAATCCCACCCAAAAGCACGGTAACACCTTTTTGTAAATGCACACTTTTCCATCTGTTTAGTTATATATTGACTTTGAGGTCTTTTCACATGTTACAGGGGCATGCTGCAAACATGATTAGTAAGTTTTTATGACTAAAAGTAAAAAAAAAAAAAAAAAAAAGTTGCTTCGTTTAATTTTTAATAGTCATTTTACAGCAAAGCCATGTAAATCTACTTTGTTTAATTTTCTTTATACTTGTACATTTATGAAGGAGTTTCAAATTTGTTTATAATTTATTTGCATTAAACTTCTAAACATGGCCACATAGCCCACCATGGCAAAACAACTAAAACTTTTTTCGTATTTTTGAAGTTTCCAAAAATGTATTATATGTGGAAAACATGCTCTTGTTCTTGTTTTCTCACTCACACATATACAATTTTGCCATTTAGAAGCCTTATTGCTTTAAAAAATTTTCATTTTTTCATTTTCTCTAGTGTGGTGTGTAGCTTGTATATGTATACGATCTGCAGAGTTTCTCAAATAAGGATTTATTAAATCTAAAAAAAGAAGGCGGATCTAGACCAGGCTAAAACATCTCGTTAAAACATTTCCAGATATGTCTACATCACAACGTAGAAACTTTTGCTTAATGCCGCCCAAATGTTCATTCAAAGAAAGAAGGCGTGATTTTTAGTAACCGCATTAGTGTTGATGAAGCCACACCAGGGAGACGCTGTGTGTTTCTGTGCAAAAGCACTTTATTTGGCCTTCTAAACGTAAGGCTAAGGTGTTACATTCCGATGCGTGCTTGTAGTGTTCAGCCAATCATAATAAACTGGGTCAGCTGGCCAATCAGAGTAGACTTTGCGGAAGGTCGGAAAGAGGGGCTTTGTAGGCATAGAGGAATTACAATAATGTACAATATTTGAAAAATAATGTGCTTTTTGAACATTAAAGCATGTCAACATATTCTGTTACACCAAATACACTTAATGATCTTTAAAGTAGCATAATATGACCAATTTAACAAGAAGTCATATCTTATAATCAGAAAACTTATATCAGCCTGAGAGGTTTACAGAGGTAGCCATGAAAAAGTGTCAAGAGACAAGAAATATTTTAAATGGCTAAAATAATTTTAAATAATTTATTGTCATGTATTATTTTAGCTGTGTATGTTCTTTATTTTAGCTGTGTATGTTTCAATGCTCAATCTTCCTACTGTACTTCATTTCTACTTCATTTAGACATCTTCCAACTTTGTCTGACCAGCACAAATTCAACAAGTGTTATTACACCAAAGAAAAATAACCAAGGAAAATTACCGCTTCACAACATTGTCCTGTGACATTAAAAACTTTGAAATTAATGCATAGATCTTTTCAGAGAAAATTGTTGTGTATGACTAAAGCTTTCTTTTGTTCTTACAGTTGAGGTGAGCACATCTGGATGAAGATATTTGAAGACTCACTCAAGTTCAAATCATGCATCCAAAACCCTTTTTTCTTTTTTCACTTTCTCTGTCTGCTCATGCAAATGTTTTTCAATATCTTCCATGTAAGTCCTTTGCCTTTTTTCCATTTCAGAGTGCCTTAGAGGCTACAAATTATTTTTATCTTAGATATAAAACTATAGTACTGGGTGTTCATCATTTGTAAGATTTCAAATCATTTTGTTTTTAAATTACAGATATTGTTTTATTTACATTGTGTGTAGTACGTACTAGGGTAAAATAATGAATAACATCTGGCTTAAATGAATAGTTCACCCAAAATAATAAAAATTCTAACATAAGCTAACAAAAAAAAAGTGCCTCTACCTATATTTTTGCAAAATTCCAAAAACATATCTATACATATAATTTGCTGTCGTTTCCAGCTTAAATGAACACTAGAGGCAGTAAAACCAGTGATCAATAAAATGGTTCAATAAAATATATTATACATACATATTCATGCAGTTCCTTGCACAATACTATGTTACTGCCTCAAAACACATAACAGTTAATTATATTGAGGTGAACTATCCCTTTAATGTAAGAGATTAAGGTATTGTAATAGATTTTTTCCTGTGCATTCACAAACATTGTTATGTGTGATTCTTATAAAATATATTTAAATATAAATAAATGTACTCCATTTTATGATGAACAAAAGGCTATTAACATGGTGGAAAATTATTCTGCAATGTTGTGCATATCTACCAAGTACTGTATAAGCAGAATATTTAATTGGGATTTTTTTTCTTCTTTAAAATAGGGTCTTGAATTCAGTCATGGTCTGTCTTAAAATGTGTCAATGTCTTTATGCATTAACATCTATATATTAATAACATTTTAGCCATGTTTGACTCTCCCTTGTGATAAATATAAAATGAACAATAAATATTTTAAAGGAAATTGAAATGGACTAAGTTAAATTAGTTACATTTTTGATCATTTATGTACTACAGTACCTTCCACTAATATTGGCTCCCTTGGTAAATATGTGCAAAGGTGAATGTGAAAATAAATATCCATTGTTTATCTTTTATTAAAAAAATGCACAAAAAATATAACTTACCATTAAAGCAAAACAATGTTTCACATTGGCCACAATTATTGGCATTTAATTATTGCAATGTCCTTTTCCAAAGATAATAGCATTTTCTCCTACAATGCCTAAGGAGTTTGGACAAAACCTGATAAAAGATCAGAGACCATTCCTGAGTACAGAATCTGTCCAGATCCTTCAGATGTGTGTTGGTTCTTCTCTTTAGTTCACCTCACTCATTTTCTATAGGGTTCAGGTCAGAGAACTGGGACAGCCATGGCAGAAGCTTCATTTTGTGCTCAGTGACCTATTTTTGTGTTGGCCCATTATAAGATTTCTAACAGGGGCAGTAAGGTTTCGATTTTTTTTAAATGTTGGTATTTGATAGAATCGATGATGCCATGTATCTGAACAAGATTTTTCAGAAAAATAGAAAAAACCTCTGGCAGAAAAATAGACCAACAACGTTAAAGATCCAGCAGTATATTTAACCGTGGACATAGGTTATTTTTTTTCCTTGTGGATTTGCTGCCAAAAAGCTCTTTTAGTTTGTTTGTTTGTTTTGTTTCATCTGACCGTATAAACCAGTCCCTTTAAAAGGTCCAGTCACATCTGACAACTGAACATGCTGGTGATGGTGGAAACTGGGATTTTTTACAAACTTTTTTGCAGCCGTTCTTTTTTGTAAAGCTCAAAAATCTTGTTCTGCACATCAGAACTATATTCTTTGGTTTTTACTCCTTGTGATGGATAATTAAAGGCAGGGTAGGTGATTTGGTTCAAATACATTTTTTGATGTGCTGGTTGAAAGTCGATAGCAATCACTAAGTTAGCAATCATTAAGTTAAGTGGTCAAAATGTGTTTATGTCATCTGTGAAAGGCATAGGACCATAAAATGTTCATCCAATCAAAATGTTCAGTCCGATTATCATAGGCTGTTCTACCTGCCTGTCAAAGTATGTATTCGCACTCTGTTTGCACTGACATGATATGTCATCAGCGCAGTACAGCGAGAATGAAAGGCGCTATTAGTGTAATATGCACTCTGCACTGTAATGTAATTTTCACTGGTGAATGAGACCTGAAGTAATCTTCAATCCTCCACCAATGTCGTCTCTCAACTTGTCACAGGTCCTGAACACATTGATGTGTGGCTTTGGCGAGTGATTTTGCATCCCTCCTCTGCCCCGTTCACCAACCTTTTATCATGCTTAGATTTAAAGAGGGGGGGTCATCTCGCTGACCTAGGGTTATATTCCTTAGGGCTCGGAGTCCGCCGAGCTCCCGACCCTCTCCCTGGACAGCAGGCCAAATTCGCAAAAATTCTATTCAATTAATGAGGAAGTGCGAACTAGTGAAATTTAAATTCTTGTGAAACAGGCTGGACAGTTTCATGCTCCTAGTCACCCTGTTGTGCTAAAAAAAATAAAGTATATTCCCATTCATATTTAATCTGGAGTATATCTAGGAGTGCCAGTAACATGAGGAAAAAAAATTAAATATTAATTTCCCTCCATTTTCCCTTTGTTTTACTGCAATGAAAAGTTATTCAATGAAAGATCATAATGATAAAAAATGCATATTTATTTTCACTTTTTCTCAGTCATCTTTGCTCATATTTACCAAGGGCAATGTATTTTTTTATATTTCTCTGATGGTTTCTCTGAAGAGGCAAGAAACACTGACAAGGCTGAAGCTAGCCTGCTTTGTGCAGTAAAAATATTTTTGTGTATGCCCCCACAGTGACCTAAAATAATCCACCACGTTGTAAATCAATCAGTGGTCCCCACAATAACTTAAAAATAAAAAAATGAAAAAAATAAAAAAAATACACATAATCATGTCTTAATCATGTCTTTTGTTAAGAGTATGTACATGGTGATAGAAAATGTGTGGTAGGGATAGAAGATAGACAATATTTACCTGCTATGAAAGCATTAATCTAATTGATTGACTGATTGCTGAAATGTATATGGCTGAAGGTTATCTATAAATAATGCTCATGGGAATGTAAAAAAAAACAACTGTAACTGCTGTGCCAAGCTGAAATTTGGTTAATAGAACTGTGTGAAGAGTTTTTGGAGTTTTGAAAAATGTGTCCTAATGTGTTATAAAAAAAAAAACTAACAGAGCTATCTTTAAATAATGAAGCTCCTTTTACCGTCTTCTCCCTTCTATTTCTTGTTATTGATTGTCAACTAAAGCACAGATGTTTGGAGATTTGTAGGTCACAGTTTGAAATAGTAGTTTATTGATTGTGAGCACTCATGTGCATCCACATGACCACAGACACAGTGATTGTATTTCTGGAAAAGCCCAACTATCCATCTGCTGTTTAAAAAGATTCCTGCTGGGACAACGAGGATCTAAACGGGCTGACCAAACTGTTTGAACTGAAGACGAAAAAGAAAGAAAGAAAGAAAGAAGAGATTAACTAGATTAATTTATATTAGCAGATAATATGGGAAAAAAATGGGGCGGGGGGAAATCCCTATTACAGTATCTTGGGCCATAGGTGATTCTTATTCATTTTAAATAATGTATATTTTAGGCCATATTTTTAGCTTTTAATCTAGTTCCATTCTGACCCAGATCTGTAGAGTGGATCACAGCTGTTGTCCATTCGGCCAACAGTGAGGCGGAGTGTAATGCAGGGGGAAGTTTGGCGTTTGGCATCTGGCATGGCACTGGACATAGAAATCCTTAAAAAGTTTAAAGGCTGAGAAAATTGATGGCTCTGAGATTAGACATGCCATCCAGCCTGCCACTGTTCTCTGCCTCACTGATAATGCAGTTTCACATTTAATACAGCCAAATTTAATAGTTAAACATGCATACTGACAGTACTGACATCACTTCTTTTTCACTTTTTTAGCCATTGAAATGGTGAAGCTACTAAACTTCAGACAGGCGACTAACACAATTTAGGCAAACCTGATAGTAGAACTTAATAAATAAATAAATAAACAAATACATCTAAACTAAAACAAAACACATACACACACACAGAGACACAGATGTTGGTTTTTGTGGTTTATGGGGACTGTCCATAGGTGTAATGGTTTTTATACTGTACAAACCATATTTTTTATTGCTCTACACCAGCCCTACACCTAAAGATACCCCATTACAGGAAACTTTCTGCACTTTTAGATATAAAATATTTAATTAAAAAAAAACACCAGTTAGTATGTTTTTTTTAGCCTTTTGAATTACAGGGACAGTGTCGTCATAAACAACCTTCAAATTGTAATACGTTTGCCATACCCATGTCATTATTAAACTAATTTTTGTCCCTCTAACTTAAGCCTAACTTCTTATGCCATCCCACAAACCTGGTAACTCATTAAAGGGTAACCATTATTTGCAAAAACCTCACATTGACTGCATTGTTAAAAAGGCCCAACAGAGGTTGTACTTCCTTCATCAGCTGAGGAAGTTCAACCTGCCACAGGAGCTGCTGAAACAGTACTACTCTGTCATCACTGAATCCATACTCTGCACTTCAATAACTGGTTCAGCTCAGCTACCAAATCTGACCTCAGAAGACTACATAGTCTGAGAGCATCATTGGTACAACCCTCCCCACTCTCCGAGAACTGATCTAGAGTGAGCAAAAGAGCTAAGAAAATCACTCTGGAGCCTTCACATCCAGCACACTCATTTATTGAACTGTTGCTGTCTGGTCAATGCTATAAAGCTCTGAGAACCCAGAACGGCCAGGCAGAAAAACAATCCTTCTCATGAACACTTAACAATAACATGGAACACACAACACTATTTACACTTATTTATCTAACATCAATCAATCAATCAATCGCCTTTTTTATATAGCGCTTTTAACAATACAGATTGTCAAAGCACTGAACAGTATCAGATTGGAGAATAGAGTATCAGTATTGTATAATGACAAGATTAAACACTCAATTTTCAGTTAAAGGCATTTCAATTCAAATATCTAATCTATATTTCGAATCTGCACACAATATACCTGTACAAACAAAACTGTCTAATATACCTGTACATACATTGTCAATTTGTATAATATTCCCTGTTTATTTGTTTTATTTATTATTAAGGTCATTCTAAGTCTAAACGTGTGTGATGCGCTAGAACAGACCTCTTATTAGCCTTGTTCAAAGACCGCATTTGGAGTGCAATTCTGTCACAGCGGGACTGATCATGGAGTCAGCCATTTCAGGGGCTGTTGAGATTATGAAATGTGTTCAGTTCATTGGAACGTTCGCTCCCTGAAAAGTCGCACAATGTGTCGCAAAATCTAGAGAGCACTCACTATGCTCCCTTACAGGAAATTAGGTCACATTTCTGAAGTGTGAAACACAAGCAAGTTTGATAAATATAATGACACACAATAGATTTGAAAAAAACAAACCTTTATTTCTAATAAACACACATCAATAGACCTTTAGTGAACACATCTAGCTATGTCACTGCAATTCTGTCCCAATGTGCAGTGAGACAGGGAACTTACCAGTGGCTAAATTAATGTACACAATCTAATGATTCACAAGCTCAGGAGCTAGGCAGGATGCAACAAATTCTGCCATAAGGTAAGGTTTACATTTTCAAAACTCTTTAAACTGATCACATTGTAACACTAATCATTCTTTCGAAACCTGATCTCATGGTTTCATTGTAGTTGCACATACTTTCATTCCGCAGCGTGTTCGGCATCTTTAATAATTAGGAATCTTCAGCTTGGTTTGTTAAAGTCAAAGTATTTATATGCATATCATCCACAATGTAGCTATATATTCTCCCCTTTAAAAATAGCCACGGTTTTGCGACTCTTAAGCACAGTGTTTTAGTATTTTAGCATGTAGTACCACTGTAGTAAATAATGACATTTGCTGCAAATGTCTTAGACAAACACATTTTTTTATTTATTTATTTTTTTTTTATTTAAAGAGATGTACATATACAGGTCCTTTTCAAAAAATTAGCATATTGTAATAAAGTTCATTATTTTCTGTAATGTACTGATAAACATTAGACTTTCATATATTTTAGATTC
>JAUMHE010000047.1:253526-268596 GCA_032359235.1 Enteromius mattozi
GGCTTCAAAAACGCTCTTCAGAAACCTACGAGTGACGTCACGGACACTACGTCCATTTTTTTTTACAGTCTATGGTCTGAGCGCAAGCCATGCTGCTTTATAAAACATTGAGACAAAGCAAACAACAAAAAATCTCAGAGAAAGAATCACGTAATTACACAGGTTTCTATAAGAAATCAGATTAAAGAAGAGGCTAAAGCTTTTAAAAGAGCCTAGAATGAAGTTAATGCTGCAAACACAATCAAACACGCAGACAGTAAAGCTTTTTTAGGTTTTTCCTTCACAATAAATGCTTGAATTTTTAAATATAACCCACAAAACCCCAAAAAAGTGTAACTGAAGAGGAGGTAAAAGCACAATTCTGATTCAGCATTTCTCCTTTTTTTTTTAGATCACATCCACTGTTGTGGTTTTATTGAAAATGTGATCCGATTGGTCGTCTCTGCTCTGGTGGGCGTGGCTGCTGTTGCTTTTATTGTTTATGATGTCAGATCTACAAGAAGAGAGCTGAATGAGATGGAAAAGACTAGATACCACCGTCAAATCCATGGATTGAAATCAGACCATCAGTATAAAATAAGCAGAAGCATTAGTTCCAGATATGTTTGCTGAAGCTTGCGGGTAGAAATAAGATGCATTAATATTCCCTGCACTTGCACTGTTATTAACAGATTTTCTTTTTGTTTTTAATTAATTTGTTGGTATATGATAAAATATGATTTTGCTTGATTTATTAGTTGCTTAATTGCATAGCTTTATAGATAATTACCCTAAAAAAAGGTTGCAACACAAATTATTCAATATATTAATCACAGCTCTTGTTTCTGTGGACTCTCTCAAAGGAAATTTGTGGCTTTTCCTACTCATTCTCACGACCAATTCGTACGTATTCGTACAAGTTCCCAAATTCGTGCTAATTCGTACTAATTTGTACAAATTAGCCACCTCGTAAAATATGTACGAATTGCCATGAGGGTTGCAACTTTTCACAAAGATTTAGTTTTATAACAGAGTTAAAGTTTGTATTTCAATATTAGAATAGTTGAATGTTAAGAATTCATGTGATACTGAAACGACTCCAGAGACAGAAACAATGCATACATCCTTGATGTTTTTATGAATACATTTATTTTGGGGAACAGACTGACAGATGCATAAAGTGAATTAATAAACTGTTAGAGATCTTCAGAATACTAGTATTTTGTAACATTATTTTTCATGGTCAAAATTTCAACGGTTATTCAAAGTGCTTTACATAAAAGGAATGAATCATTTTCTGTCAAGCATGCATGTTTTCAGTAGGCTACATAGATTCGCGCTGCTTAAATAATAAATAAATAAATACTGCACACGATAATTCAGTTGCCTCAAAATTGCACCGCGCCGACAATGCGCCTGAACACACCTCGCTTCCAGACCAGCACACAAATGAGCGCCAATACCCAATCCCAAATATTTAGAAGGATACATAACCCAAGTATGTTGTTTTTCATGCTAAACCTGTTCAATTTTTTTAATTTTTATATATTTTAATATATTTATTATTAGGCTAATTTAATTATTGTGTCATTTTCAATTTCACTAATAATTCACTAATAATGGGAGGACATAATTTTAATTTATTTTCGTTTATTTGTGCAGAAAGGCCTTTTGTAAACAACAACAAAACAGCTCACCTTATAGACGCGCGCACGTTTTCATCATCTCTCCGCTTCACTCTCCAGTCCAGCGGTTGGCGCTAAAACACACATTTGTTTAGCAAAAACCATTAAACCTCAGAGGAAGATGTTTCACCGCGCTGTTGTTTTGTCGAATCAGGCCAGTAAAAAACCTGTAATATTCTTATCCTCACAGTCCTGACTAAGTTTTAAATCAAGCAGGTATATCTGGAGGAACTTGAGATCTGTGAAGATGATGTTTGTTAAAGAGGAGAGTGAGGAAAACACGAGTGAACCAGAAACATGGGAAATAAAACAGGAGGAACCAGAATCTTTGATAATAAAAGATGAAGAACCAGAATCTTTGAGAATAAAAGACGAGGTACCAGAATCCTGGAGAATAAAAAACGAGGAACAAGAAGGTTTGTGTTTATTTTTAATCTAGGCTGGAGTTTTTAATAGGGATGCTTGATTAGATTATGGCAAAAACATAAGCATTATTATTTTACATAATGTTGTAATTAGGATTATTTAACATGCCATATGTCAAAACTTTATGTTAGTGATTTATGTAAAGAAATGTAACTAATATTGGTAAACAAGTTGTTGAAAATAATTTAATAGTCATTAATAAAAAAAAAGCAAATGCAATAGAATAAAAAGAAAAACATGAAAGTTTTTTTTTTATTTTATGCAAGTAAATCTATTCAGTTAACAGCCTATTACAAAGACAATCAAATGTAATAAAAAAAATTGTCTTCATTGTTTGAATTAGGCTAAACTTTCTTCCCTTCTCAACACATTGTGTTAGTTTATTAAAAAAACGACAAGGGTTTATGTGAGTAATCACTAAGCACTGCATTTTTACTTATTTTTGCATGTATTTGACCATTAAAGGTGCAGTATCTACATTTTTGACTCACCTAAATCATAGAAATACCATAATACGTTTGCAGATATTTAAGAAACATGATTAAAAAAAACTTATTTGTTTATTTAGCTTTCTGGGCCAGAATGCCAACCTCTGTTTTGGTTTGTGAAACCCGCCCACTGCCAGTTTGCCCAGTTGTATTTTGGCCTCCGGGTTGCCAGTTGGTGGAAACACAGCGTATTTAATTTCATTCATAGTCATGTATGCTCGTTCCTGTTGGTGTCTTCAATCTGGCAACCTGTATGCGCTTAAAGTCTGAGAAGGAGAGGCTGGGTGAGTGGGGACTGCAATACCCACTTCCACCACTAGGCAAGGCAAGGCAAGTTGTAGTGCCAATCCTACATACAGCACCTTTAAGGTGCGCACTAGGGCTGTGCACTGTGGGCATGCAATAGTCAAGCATATTTCGACAGTAGAGCTGGTTCCTTGATTAGCAGTAAATCTCCATTACCTGTTTTCAGATGGATCAGCATTTAATACACAGAGCCATAGTTCACTGACAAGCTATGATTATGTACGCGAATTGCGTTGTTTGTCAGTGATCTAAAGCTCTGTATATTAACTGCTGCTCAAACAACTGGCTTTACTGCAGAGATGCACATGAATATATTGTTTGATATATTGCCTACCCCTGAGTTATCCTTATAGAAACATGGAATTTGTCTAATTTTTTTGAAAACAAACTTTTGTATCTCATCTCATCTCAAGTGTATTTTATAAAATTGCAACAAAGGTAACACAATTTCCTATAGAAATTGTCTGTACGCTGTTAAACCAGGGTTCTTTTTTTATGTACTTTTTCCCCCAAGTTGTTGACAAAAGAATTGTTTTTGCTTTTGTTGTAGAGTTTATTGAAGAAAGTGAGGAGAATGAAGAATTAAATGAAGTTGAGAAAAATCATGATTTAGAGAAAAGAAGACCCAAAAAGTCTTTCACCTGCACTCTGTGTGGAAAGAGTTTGACATGCAAATATAATCTTGACGTTCACATGAGAGTTCATAGTGGAGAGAAACCATTCACTTGTGATCAGTGCGGGAAGAGTTTCACACAATTGTTAAGCCTTAGGGTACACATGAACATCCACACTGGAGAGAAAAAGTTCAATTGTTCACACTGTGACAAGAGATTCAGTCGATCAGGAGACCTGAAGAAACACTCTTTAGTTCACACTGGAGAGAAACCATACACATGTGATCAGTGCGGGAAGAGTTTCACACAAAATGGAAGTCTTACGGCACATATGAGAGTTCATTCTGGAGAGAGACTGTTCATCTGTAATCAATGTGGAACAAGTTTTACACACTTAGCCAACCTTAAGGTACACATGAACATCCACACTGGAGAGAAACCTTATAAGTGTCCACACTGTGACAAGAGATTCACTCGATCAGGAGGCCTGAAGAAACACAAGGTAGTCCACACTGGAGAGAAACTCCACACATGCGATCAGTGCAGGAAGAGTTTCACGCAAAAAGGAAATCTTATGACACATATGAGAGTTCATACAGGAGAGAAACTGTTCATATGCAATGAATGTGGAAAAAGTTTTGCACACTTTGGAAATCTTAAGGTACACATGAACATCCACGCTGGAGAGAAACCTTATAAGTGTTCACACTGTGACAAGAGATTCAGTCAGTCAGGATACCTGAAAACACACGAGAGGATCCACACTGGAGAGAAACCATATTCATGTGATCAGTGCGGGAAGAATTTTGTTATAAAAGGTAGCCTTATGGCACATATGAGAGTTCATACAGGAGAGAAACTCTACACCTGTAATCTATGTGGAAAGAGTTTAAAATGCAAATATAGTCTTGCTGGTCACATGAGACTCCATACTGGAGAGAAGCCGTACACATGTGAGCACTGCGGGAAGAGCTTCACACAAGCGGCACATGTTAAAGAACACATGTGTATCCACACTGGGGAGAAACCTTATAAGTGTTCATACTGTGACAAGAGTTTCTACAGGTTAGGAGACCTTAAAAAACATGAGGGGATCCACAGTGGAGAGAAACCTTATAAGTGTTCCCACTGTGACAAAAGATTTAATAAGTCATCAAATCTGAAAACACATGAGAGGATCCACACTAAAGAAAAACCTTACAAGTGTTCACACTGTGACAGGAGATTCAATCAGTCATCAGGTCTGAAAACACACGAGAGGATTCACACTGGAGAGAAACCGTATCAGTGCACTGCATGTGGGAAGAGTTTCAGTCATTCATCTTGTCTACACAGTCACACAAAACACAATCACTGTAAAGCCCCGGACACTCAGACAGACATTTAGCTACATGCATAAATATTGTTTATCTTTTTGGCGTTTTGTCCAGATGCATCCGTCTTTATATGACACCTTTGCATTTTGTGTGTACAGACAATCCACATATTAACAGCCGTTGCAAGTGACATGACCAAGAAACATTATCTAAAGTTTTCACAGTAAATAAAGTTCATCTTCATCATCAAAACCAGCAGATTCAACACAAATATGGAGTTCCTGCCCAAAGAACAATGTCAAAATCTTTTATTATTGCGTATCGTTTTGTTTTTTAACATAAAGGATATCATTGTATTTTCTTATATGAATTGCCTTTAATGCATATGTATCACTTGTACTTTGCTTACTATTTCATAAATGAAAGTAGAATCTGTAAACTGTTCTTCAGGATGCTACAGAAGAGACTTTGACAGATACTGAGATTTATTTTTAAAATTGTTCTTTGTTTTTAAAATGGCTGCTTTATTCATCCGCGTAAGATGTATTTTCAAAATGCAGATGCAGGATATACTGTCATGTAGCGCTGTAGTCGATTCTTCTGTGCTCTTCTTGTGAGTACCTGAACCCAGTATTACATGAGCTCTAGGGCTAAATTACGTATCGATAAGCTTTTATGTTAACTGTTCAACTTTTGGTGCTGGGGAAATTAAATTAAATTAAAATAAAATTACAGTTTATTATTGGTACATAAATATTATCAAGGTAACTGTATCTTGCCAAATGTGTCTACTTGCAAAAATATCAAGAAATTAATCAGCGATGCGTTTTTGTTATTTTGCAATCCAGAAGCGTGATCTTTCTTGTACTAATCTGCTTAATTTCATTTAATTTTAAAAGCTTCCAAATATTAGAAAAATTAATGTTTGAGGTAAAGTGATATTTTAAAGAAAATAAGATGTGTCTTCATGACTTTCTGTTCAACATGTGCATGTGTTTATAATGTGTATGTGACCATAGTAATCCGTTATTATGATTAGTTTATATCATTGATCTATAATAGAGAACTGGGTTGCTCATGCATGCAATATTGCAAAAATATCACCTAATGAGTCAGCATTTTTATATCTGAAGTACTCCTGTACATTCATAGAACGCAGTCTTATGCATGTACTTCTTTTTATTTTTTTAATATTGAGAATTTATCTTGTGTGTTAAAGTTGTGTATCTTATTCATAACAGTAGTGAACATCAAGTGAGCATGAAGAACCTCAGATGGACAAGATCTTACACATGTATTATGTGTATATGTATTACATGACTAAGTGCACATTCTGAAATCTGAATGAAGTTTTATGCTTTAAATTTGCATATACATTAATTCACCTTGTAAATAATAATGTGGTAGATTATTCTTTGCATTGTGCTTAGAGGGTCAGTGAATGAGGTCAGCACAAGATCTATAGAACACAAGCGGTCACTCATCAAGCATGTGAAGTGTCACTGTAAAGGTGAGCAGGAATACAGCAGAATTGGCTTTAACTACTATAGTTCTTGTGCTAGAGACTTCAAATGTCATTAATGCTTACCTTAATTAGGGGGTAAGTGCAGAAGTGACATCTAGACCTGTGACACATTTTGTACCAGACAGACTTTGAGGGATGCTGACCCTGATAGCACACATACATCTAGGAGATGTCTATTTGACATCTGCATTTACATCTGCAGGACATATTATTTAGGTTGTTTGCTCATCTGCAATACGTCTATTGGACATCTCCTTTTAGATGTCAAATAGACGTCTATTAAATGTCTTTAAGATGTTTATGATTTAAAATGTATGTAAAACTGACATCTGAAAGACGTCTGCCAGACGTTTGTAGACAGCAGATGCTTTCCAGATCAAGAGATCTTTAACAGACGTCTTGCAGATGTACGTGTGCTGTCTGGGGAAGGCCTAAATGCATCAGTGTGAAATGATTTAACCATTCTATATGTTTCTAATGTAGTACCAAGGTTGTAAATAAAGCCTTTTATAACTTACAATTTGTGGAACTGAAGAAGTGCCTTGGGTTTCTTTAATATACAATCATAAGTTGAATAAGTTACTACGTCCTATTGAATGAATGGTTTTCCATATAAGGACACAGTAAAAAAAAATATTTGGTTCTTGGCAGGTCACAAAATTTGGTGAACAAAACATGTTGACGAAGAACAACACATGACACATCACACCATGCTATTGTTTGTTTAATAAAAATAAAGCCAAAATGCAAAAGCCATGGGTGACCATTTTTAGGACACCCTTAACAAAAAAAGGTCATTGTCAGGCGTTGCTAATCAAAATATCTTGTTTTTCTCCTCTTATCCTCAATCACAAGGGCTGTTGTTGATGATGATGATCAAATACCAAGGCAGCCTAGTTTTTTCATTTATAAAATCAGCTTTTTCAGAAGGGGGAAAAACAGCGCACCTTATAGACGCATCAATAATTTTCACCGTATTATTTTTCCTCCCCTCGTCTCTTCACTCTCCAGTCCAGCGGGTGGCGCTAAAACACATCACGGTTGTTTGTCAAACACCATTAAACCTCAGAGGAAGAAGATTAGTTTTACAGTGCTCTCTATTGTTTTGTCTTGATGCTTTTAGTACAAGCTGTTAGAAAAGCCCTTTCTGTAAGTAGAACAATACAGTTTTCAAATTAGATCAGTAAATAGCCTACCTGTAATATTCTCATCTAACTTTTAATGCAGGAATATCTGGGGGAGTATCATCTGAACTAAGATCTGCTGCTGTGAAGATGATGTATGTTAAAGAGGAGAGTGAGGAGAACACAAGTGAACCAGAAACATGGAAAATAAAACATGAAGAACCCGAAACATGGGAAATAAAACATGAAGAACCTGAAACATGGAGAATAAAACATGAGGAACAAGAAACCTGGGAAATAAAACACGAAGAACCAGAAACCTTGAGAATGAAACATGAGGAACCAGAAACATGGAGAATAAAACTTGAGGAACCAGAACCCTCCAAAATAATACACGAGGAACAAGGAGGTTGGTTTTTTGGTCTTAATTTATTTTTAATGACTGTTTGGGCTACATTAGGCTTACAAAGCTTAACCCTCTGGGGTCTAAGTGGGGTTTGGGGACCTGCAGAAATCTTGACATGCCCTGACATGTGTTTTTCAGTATCTTAAAAACATTAATGGCTAAATTCTAAGCGTTGTGATGTCAAATTGCTTAGAGAATCAAAATGGCAGGACTAGTGTGACTGATTTGGATTAATGAAGATCAAAAGGAGGTGGATTTTTATTCAACACAACTGAAATATGTCCAAACACAGGGCTGGGCAATACATTGCACGATATATTCAGGCGCATCTCGTCAGTAAAGCCAGTTCTTTGATTAGCGGTAGTAATCTCCATCACCTGTTTTCAAATGAAGCGAGCCGTAATACACAGAGCCGTAGATCACTGACAAGCTATCCCTTCGCGGGTGATTCATTTGCGATACTGAGCGCGATATTGCGTAGCGTTTGATCTCTTTAGATCCAGTGGGAAGCATTTCAGTTCTTTACAGAATCAAATAGCGATGATGCTGAAACCAAGAAGCATAAATGCTAACTGTAACCAGGGTGTTATGGAAGAAATAGTCCGGAAATAGTAGAAGATGATAGATGACTAACACTGATGTTCAAGCACCAAAAACTGACTGTAAGGCTAAACTTCACAAAAACTATAAATTGTTTCTTCAGATCTGATTGGTTGCACTTAGCTTAAATGGTCCAATGTTATTACCAGTGGTGGAAATGGCCAAAATTCACTCGTGGGACTCTATGTTGTGGGGAGAAGGGCTCTAGGGGGTTTAATTAAATACATTGGATGACTTTTTTAATCTAAAATTACATTTCTTTGCAACTTATTTAATATTTTCTCAAAACCTTCTTGTATATAAAGATAAGCACCTGCAATTCCAGCCAAATTAAAGATATGTTGTGTTTGTGAATTTGCACGTTATAATGCAAGCATCATTAAACACCTCATGGGTTTGATTAAAAAAAAAAAAAAAGATTAGTGAAATTAAAGAATGGTTTCATAAAAAAATAAATAAGTAAATATATATATATATATATATAATGATTGTGTCTTCAACTGGTCTGCTTAGCTAAAAACACTTCTTTTACAGGTACAGTATTGCAAGATTTGTAGATTAGCTATACTTAATAGTTTAGACTTTGCTAAAACGTTTACAGTTAGTTTTTAATATTACATTATTAAGGACTCAGGAGCACTAGTGGTCCTATTTAAAAAAAAAAAAAAAAAAAGAAAGAAAGAAAGGAACAGACACTTTCTGATCAATGACAGAAATTAACCTTTCCATTGATATTTGTGCGTTTGTTTTATTATATTTACAGAATGTAACTGAACCAGCCAGTAGGTGGCAGAAAGTCACGGTCTTTGTCACTGATTCATCCATTAAAACGATTGCAACAGCAATTGACTCTCTTTTTGAATGAGTCATTGAATCATCGACTCGCTAGATTTGTTCAAAAGCAAAGATTCATTCATAAACGAAACAGCGCTGTGTGTGAGACTAGATTTGCAGCGCCTCAAGTCTGACTTTGCTTTTTAACTTTTGTTGACGAAACAGAGCAAACAACAGTGTTCCTAAAATGTAAGTCACTTAATATTAAGTTTTGTATAAAACAAATGTATAAAAATAAATTTTCACCTTTGCAAACTTGCTCTCCTCGCGATCTCACAAACTACAATTTTAATGAATACGCCATACACTTAATATATTAGTTTCATCGTCTCTATAATTTATTTGTTAGCATGAATGACAAACACTGCAGATCTGTTCTGTGAGGAGCACGACGCGCAGTGATAGAGAAGCATTTCTATTGACTGTCTGCAGGTTTTATGGCTAAAGACGCATCGCGCAGCGATAGATTAATGTATAGAATAGTATAGAAGCTTATAAACTCTTTGCTGGAAATGCTTTCGTAGTCTTTTGAATGGATAAAATATAGAAGCCCCCCCCCAAAATTTACAAATGTAAACAAACCCTTATGTAAAATTAAACGATAAATCACATTACCACAATAACCAGCAAATGGCAGCAGATGAGCTCTTATTGGCTTATTACTTATTCATGTCTCCTTTTTACTGAATCGGACATCAGTTATAATCCCTGAAGTTACCAGTCACAAATCTGTATTACCAAAACAAATAAACATGTAATAGTATTAGTAACTGCACTGCACTTATTATTGCAAAACGGTAGTAACTGTATGATTAAAATTCAAATTTTTATACTTTTATTTCAGAGTTGCTTAAAAAAAGCAAGGATAATGAAGAATCAAGTGAATTTGAGGAGACAAATCATGCCAACCCTGGAACAAACCCTCTGAGAAAAACCAATAAATATTTCACCTGCACTCAGTGTGGAAAGAGTTTCGCACGCAAATATGGCCTTGAAGCTCATGTGAGAGTTCATACTGGAGAGAGACCATTCACTTGTGATCAATGTGGGAAGACCTTCACACAAATAGCACACCTTAATGGTCACATGAACATCCACACTGGAGAGAAACTGTACACATGTGAGCAATGCGGTAAAATGTTTTTATGGGCTTCCGCCCTGAAACAGCATTTGGCAATTCATACAACGGAGAAGCCATATTCATGTAACTTGTGTGAGAAGACTTTTTCATGTATACAGAATTTGAGAGCACACCAGAAAGTGCATGCTGATGTGAGAGAGCACATGTGCGGTGGGTGTGGAAAGACTTTTATTACGGCAAACTATTTAAAACGACACCAGAGGATCCACACTGGAGAGAAACCTTACAATTGTTTACACTGCGACAAGAGATTCAATCATCCAACACATCTGAAAACACATGAGAGGATTCACACTGGAGAGAAACCGTACAAGTGTTCACGCTGTGACAAGAGATTCGGTAATTCATCAAACCTGAAAACACATGAGAGGATCCACACCGGAGAGAAACCATACAAGTGTTCACACTGCGACAGGAGATTCATTAATTCAGGAACCCTGAAAGCACACGAGAGGATCCACACTGGAGAGAAACCTTATCACTGCGCTGTGTGTGGGAAGTGTTTCAAAAATTTATCTTCTCTACACTGTCATAGAAAAAACTATCACAGTAAGTAGATCATCTTCAGATCCAGCTCTTTCAGGCATCTTTCAAGCCATCTGGAGAGCCCAGAGTTTTCGCGGTGGGCTGTCCCATTTCGTAAATATATGGAATGAAATAGAGTAAATGTACATAGCCTATCCATTCATCAGCCCAGACAAATGACTCCCTCTTTAGTCAATCATTCTAATTAATTTAGTGTGCTGGAAACTGCAAGCCCAGTAATGAATGAACAGAAGATTTAACTGCTTTCATTGATTCAACGTGACTAATAAACACATGGTATGACAATATGCAGTTTATCCGAGTTCTTCTTATTATAACTTTCTTTATGATAATGATGTACTTGTCAGTGAACTATGGCTCTGTGTAGTAAATGCTGTGATGGAGATTTCCTGCTGATTACAGATCTGGCTTTTCTGACAAGACACACATGGCAATCGCATTCGATTAATTGTTCAGCCCTACATTAATGTTATTATTCACATTATATTATATACGAGTGAATGCATTAAATGGTGGGCAAATATTTGAAATAATTAAGTCTTTTATTTTCTGACAGAAGACTGAATTTATTTGGCAAAAATACATTAAAATATAAATATTACTAAATACTACACTTAAAAGTGGTTTTAAATTAAATTCTGATGAATTTTTTGCATTGCTATTCCAGTCCTGTCACGTTCCTTCCTTCTGATTTGCTGCTTAATTATTATCAGATATTATTTGTGGTCAATTATTACTAATTGTTCTCATCAATGCGGTTAAAAACAACTGTTTTTGCTTTATATTTTTTGTGGAAACTGAAGCTTTAGTTTTTTCAGAATTATTTGATAAAAACAAAGTTGAACAACAGCATTTATTTGAAATATAAATGATCTGTAATTAGTATAAATATATTTACTTTAATATAGTGCAGCTTTATTAAATAAATTTATATAGGCTATCTTTTAATCTTACCCATAGCAGCACAACTGTTTTCAACTTTGAAAATAATCAAAAATGTTTTGTGAGCAGCAAATCAGATTATAAGAATAATTTCTGAAGGACCAATTGAAAATGCAACATAAAAGCAGTCCACATTCTGCAATATATTCCAATTCTTATTGTTTGGTAAAATTCTTCTAAATTATTTACTATTGGTCATATGCACCAGGAAAGACAAATTATAATGTATATTAGTATTTTATTAGTGTTAATGACATTGACATGAAATGACATTTTTATAGCATTTTGATCGGGGTTAGTGGGCCACTTTGTGCCAGAAAGTCCAGGGCCATACATACTGTCATGTAGCTTTGTAACGGATCCTTCTGTGCTTCTCTTTTATGTAGGAATGAATACCTGAACCCGGTATTAAACAAGCTCTGGGGCTAAATTCTGAATGATCATAGTACTGATAAGCTCAAATGTTGTCAACCAATGAGTCAACATTTTTAGATCTGAAGTATTTCTGTACCTGCTTACAATGCAAACGTGCTGCAAGTAAAAGGATGTTTAGTGTTGTAAATTTATTAATTAAAGTATATTAATTACAGTAGTAAGCATCAGATGAATGGACCGAAAGACAAATTTTAATTTCCAAGATGATGCATGGTAGAGCAACATAGCTACAGAGGCATGTATTGTAATATTTAATGTATATTCGAATCAGTTTGTGATATTAGTACCTGTCACACCCCTGGACCCGTTTTGTTTGTGTTTTCCATTCCATGTGCCCCATGTGACCTAGTTTTGTCATTATGTTCAGGTGTCGTGCCAATTATCCTCATGTATTCTGTTCAGTGTTTTACTGTCCGGTCTGATCAATGTTAACTGCGTCTGTGTAAGTGTGTGTGCCACCCTGCTTGTTGAAATATCTTTATGTGGATTATTAAAGACTGTACTATTTTCATTCATTTTTGTGCGTTCCTTCCCGCACCGCGACACCAGATATGTTCATTGTTAATATTTCCTGCATAGAAATATACTTTGTGTTGGATTAGTTATCCGTGTCGTTAGTGACCCATCTAAACAATTCCAATGGATCGCTTTTCCTGCCTGAAGTGACTATAAACATTGTAGATAAAGCCTGAAGTGAAAATTAATTTAATGACACATATCCTAAAAACTAATTGTGTGTGACTGATAGGCCTATGTTTCATATCGGGTGATTTTGGATTACTGTTTTGGCTGTCAGTGAGTGATGCTCTCTGCTGGATCAAACACTTCACCCCCTGATGACAGTTTAGAGTAGAGGTCTGCGTGGGACTGTTTTTTTTTTTGGGTCCCGCTCCCGCACCCATCCGCTCCCGCTATATATTCACACTTTGTTCACCCGTTGCCCGCTTAGAATAATTTTCTTCCCGATCCGACTGTTCCCGCTAAATTTGTATCTGTTTCCAGAATCTCACATTTAAACCGAAAGAGAGAGATAACAAAAAATGTAGGTTGTACAACAATTTATTTTATTTTTCTTGTCAAGATGCTGTTAATACGAAAAATGTGTTGCAAAAGAAAATGTGACATTTTTGTCAACACAGTAGCTTAGGAAAAGTGTAGCTGAAAACAAAAATTACATCTGCCATTTAAAATTATAAGCAAAAGAACAAATTCGTTTGTTCGAAACGAAAATAAATCACTTTTTACTTAACAATTTAACGAAAAAAATGTCCCGACGTCGATTTCAACGTCTCTCCTACAAAAGAAAATATATAAATACAACAATAATAACTAGTAATAAATTAAATGATATTTCAAAATTGTAAGCCATTAATGAAATTAACGAAAACGTTTACTTACTTGCAAAATCACCTTTTCCAAATTATTTTAAATATTTCTAGTCCAAGCTGAACGTCCTTCAAGGCCAGCGCAGTCATATATAGATCCGCAGTTTACACCAAACACTGTAACATGAGGGATTGTAATCGCAATTACAATTACGGATGCCACAATTGCATGAGTTACCTTCAAAGCACCAATTAATCGTTCAACATCCACTTATGTTATTCTCTGTGCTTAAAGGAACAGTTCACCCAAAAATGAAAATTACACCATAATCTACTCACCCTCAATCCATCCTAGGTGTATATGAATTTCTTCTTTCAGACAAACACATCCAGAGTTTTTTAGCTCTTCCAAGCTTTGTAATTTTGGTGGATGGTGGACATTTTTTTGAAGCTCCGTATCAGATATATTTGCATCTTTCTTTGTCATTGTTTTCACACTGCTTCTGACTTGGAGTCTTTATTATTGTCTTTTTTAAGGATTTTAAGACAAAGTGTCTGCATGTGAAGAATTACACATTTATATTATTTTGTGAACAAATCTGTATGGTGAAGGAAGACTCTCATCATATTCAAAAGACAGTCACTGTCTCCACCTACTGGTGTGATTATGTAAGAGTCACTGAACCGGATCAGCCGCTCTGACCCGACGGTCGATTCACTTTCCAAACACTGAATCAGCTGTAAATCAGTAATAGAAATAGTTCATTTCAGAGGACCCAGCGCTTGTGAAGAGATGACGGCAGCACTGATTCAACACACACAACTGCCAAATGTAGGTAAATGTTAGCTCTTATGATTGATTTGCATTAATTCAAATTAATTCAGTTTATTTGTATCTAGCGCTTTTATGAAACAAATCATTGCAATGCAGCTTTACCGGAAATTAAGTTTTTAAAATATATTTTTGATCAAGCATAACAGCATCACACGATGATAAGATGCCTAATGTGAATGCTTGGCTAAAGAGATGAGAATGGTTTTAATTCTAAAATACTGAATATTACTTGGACGTTGCCTCTGCTTTGAAACAATACGCAAAGTGCTAAACAATTAAATGTCAATTAAATTGAATTGAAAATGGAGCCAGCCACTTCTCAAAATGATTCTGTGTTCCATAACCCTCAAGACTCCTGCTGAAAACCTTCTGAAATCAACACGATCTCAGCATGACAGCTTTTAACAAAAAAACTTTCATGAAAGTTAAATAAATACCACTGGATATAATCATTTGTACTGTCTCTTCTGGGCCCGTATCCCTAAAGATTCTGAGAATCCTCTCAGAGGGCTCCTAACTTAACCTAAAAATTCCTTGCCAGGA
>JAUMHE010000047.1:371693-393737 GCA_032359235.1 Enteromius mattozi
ACACACACACACACACACACACACACACACACACACACACACACACACACACACACACACACACACACACACACATATATATATATATATATATATATATATATACAGTAGTCTCAAACCTGTTCAGTAAGCGGTGTCCCAATAATTGTGTTATTATAAATAGATAGATATATGCAGATAGATTAAACTTGCATAGACTGTTAATACAACAATAGCAATTTGTTCTTTCTTCCTGTTAAATGGGGCTTCTTTTCATCATAATGTCCTAACAGGATCCTGCCTCACTCCTCCTCTCGTCTCAGCTCGTCTCTCTCTCTCTGTGTTTTCTCCCACACACACTCCTACTGTCACTCCACGGCTGTCATATGTTCAGATATCCCCACCTCCTCATGCAGGCCTCCACCACCGAAAATAAGAGCTCGCACAACAACCGCGGGTCTCCATAGAAACCATGCAGTGGCCGCTCTTAAATCTCTAAAACCAAATAATCAGGACAGAAACACATCAGAGATCATAAAACCAGCGTTCACACAGACGTTCAAAGTTCTGTCAAATTCGTCAAATAGTGTGTTTGTAAACGTTTGGACACAGTGGAATGTCTCATTTCTGTAGATGTTTTTAGTCTCCTCAAGATGTTAAAAATAGGTTATTTATTGGCATAGGTTCCATAAAGAACATCCGTGGAATCTTTCCATTGGTTCAGTATAGTGATCTTAAAATAATCAAAATGTTCTAGAAACTGTTCACTAGAACTGTTCACTGAATGGTGCTTTTGAAAATGTTAAGTTCTATTGTATTGCCATAAAATTCCTGTATTTTTTAAAGTGTGTTGTGGTTTAGAGGTAGCAAAATCCCTCGTTTTAGTCAAATTATTTATTTATTTTTGTAAATTTGAATCAATGTTCAGAGAGTTATGAACACCCAGAGCACGAACATGTTACCCAGAGGAGACAGAAAGAGATGCGGGAGAACATTTGGGTTTGGACACTAAAATACTTTGACAAGAGGAGGAAGAGAGATACATTCCCTCTAAGAATAGCAGAAAATCTGTGACGCTGAGGAAAATGAAAAAGATTAAAAGTCGGTTATCCGACAAACAGAAGGAAAAACACATAATTCCGTCGAGACGACCCATCAATGTCGTGAACACAAGAGCGCGTTCTGATATCCATCATGTCTGGACTAATTTGGACTGAATTTCACTTGACATCAATCTGAAGTGAACATAATCGCAGTGACAGGCTCACATCTTTCTCCTCCTCCTCCTCCGTTATCCGCCGGTCACCCACATGAGCGCGAGACCGCGAGGATGAGGAGGAGAGCGCGCGCGCGCTCGGAGATTACCGCGTGAGTGAAGTCAAAGCGGAGAGACCGGAGGGATTAACCTGCGAAAACTACAAGAAGACATGAATTACAAAAACACGCGGCTGGTAATGTCGTGATAAAAATGGGTGTGTTCGGAAAATAGAAAAAAAAGAGGGAGAGAAAAAAAAAAAAAACAGGAGAAGCGGACGTAGTGCACACGTACCGCCAAAACACCAAGTGACCGCGAGGAGAAGACACATTTACAGGAAAACGTTTACAGATTAGACATTTGCTTTTATAAGGTGAGCAATTCTTCATATCTTCATGTGTGTAGTAAGTTGTCTGATTATACAAATGTCTGAATCGCTGTTAAAGTTTTATTCCTAGTTTATTTCCATACAACATTTATGAGGAATCGTTTACTGGCATTTGGATGACGATGTCGCTGCATTTAGTGTAAAATTGTACCTATAACAGTCTGGGTAATTTACATGCTGATATGACAACTATTATTATTATTATTTTTATTAGGTCTAAGATTATAAATAGGAGTCATGTAAAACACAAATTCATGTTATTAAATTATAGCCCACTTGATGTCCGATTTAGATTTTTAAATTAGATTTTTATAATTTAAACCTTTACTTTGTGATACCATACATGAAAATGCATATTTAAAGGACTGTGTGCATATCAAATCGATTGCGGATGGGATGATGAGGGGAGGATAAATGCGGCTGAAACAGAGAAAAGAAACTTGGATGTTGTGATGAAAAGAGATTATTCTCTGTTTGAGATCACGAACTGATCGCGCGCCGCATCTGGAGCTTTACCGGATTTACCGCGCGCGCGGAAACGTACCTGCGCGTCATATTTTATGTCACAGTCTCAGTCCCGCAGATTTGAGTCGAACATCTGCTGCACGATGAAACCCCTGTGGCCAGTTCTGAGTAATTATTAAGTTTTCTGATGAAGTTTACACTCTGTTTACTACAGAACACTAGTAATAACCGACAAAGCTGTTTAAACTGCAAGCGCGGGAAACTAGAGTTCTGTGGCGCGGTTCGTTTGCAGCGTCGGCGCGTGTCTCCGCCAGTTTCCAGTGGAAAGCGCTTAATGTGCTGGAGAATCTGCCGCGTGACTTCATTTGATTCCCCTGATCAATAAGACCTTAATGCCCTTAATGCACTGACAAAAACAAAATGTTTCCACACGGTTTTAGCTATAGTTGTCTATAGTAATAGTTTAGACACACTTAATACCGTACCATCTACATACACTGCCAGGAAAATCATGCGTTATATAAATATGGTAATTATTCAGTAGCATGCTGTATGTGAAAGTACAACAGCATTTTTTTGTGATATAATCATTTAACAAGCACAACAATTTTCTGCAACTTAAGAAAGATTTCAAATTCAGTTCAAACTATCAAAATTGTGTACAAAAAGTCTATAGACTTACCCAAAACACACAATGCCAGCGTACCAAACTACAAGTTTGTCATTGGTG
This sequence comes from Enteromius mattozi, assembly GCA_032359235.1. NCBI lineage: Eukaryota > Metazoa > Chordata > Actinopteri > Cypriniformes > Cyprinidae > Enteromius > Enteromius mattozi. Next base: position 374,511 of record JAUMHE010000047.1, read on the forward strand.
GATTATTTTAATGTGAGTTAATGTGTGGCACTGGAAACAATGGATCATGGCACCAACAGTGCCAATAAGGTCATGGGTTCAATTCCCACAGACAAAGTGATTAAATGCATACCTTGAAAGCAACGTAAGTCACTTTGGATAAAAGTGTCTGCCAAGTGCAGAAATGTAAACATCAACAAAACACCAGCTGTTCCTAAAGAGAAAGCCTTTGAGATAGGCCTACAGATACTTGATCTAATGAGTGATGTCAGATATGAGGAAATGTGACAGTTGAAGAAACGCTTGCTGAGACCATTGTACAAACTGAATAAATAAAGCCTTCTGAGAAAATGAAGCTATACATAAAATCATGATTTCTTCAAGTTCTCCTGAATAATAAATATATCAGATTAAGTCCGAACTCACCTTCTGTCAGTGTGTGTGTATGTGTGTGTGCTGTTGTCATATTAATCCCACACACACATACACACACACAGAGACAGACAGATGGACGTCTCAGATTACAGTGCAGGATCCCCAGGGCTCATTTCTTTGGATCTGCTTCGCTGTTAAAAATGAGAGATGAAGAGATTATTCAGATATCATTGGATTAGGAATTAAGAAAGAAACGTCTTCTCACAAACACACACACACACAATCAGGGATTAAGTGTTTGTGTGTTCATGTTGTGTAACAAAGGTTAAGTCCATTTTCATTGTAAAGAGCAGTTATTGAGTCACATGCATCTGTCCTGTTGACTTCTACATCTCCAACAATCTCACTCTCTCCTCAAACTATTTAATATGTCATTTAAATTGACTGTTCATCACAAGACATACTAATCTTTTTAAACAGTAGCTTAGAGGAGGTGTGTGTGTATGATTGATGTCTGTAATGAGACCGTGATCATGAAACACAGAAAGCCGCCCTTCAGGCATAATCAGATCACTTCACTGTCATTTTATGTCATTTACTGTCAGTGTTATGAAATGACAGTAAACACATACACAACAAACACACCCTGAAAACGGGGATAATTTGTTTCAACATAATTCACTCATAAATTAACTGTTAGTCTTGGAACCAATTAATCAGATTCATTTCAGTTTCTATCAACACAAAGTTTTAGCATGAAAATTTGACCAATAAGAGATTACATTCATGCATTAAGCAAATGCTTTTATGCAAAGCAACTTACATTGCATTCAAGTTATAGTTTTACATTTTATCAGCTCTTGCTGACAATCAAACCCACACAGGTTCTGGGAATCGAACCCATGATCTTGCTGTTGCTAGCGCAATGCTCTACTATTTGAGCTACAGGAAACATTACTCGCCGCATCATCAACACAGTGGTAAAAACTTTAACGAAACCGTACAGCAACTCTTTTAAATGTCAAAAAACATAACATCATTCCATACTAACAGGTCTTTCTCTACAGTCAATTTTAACATGTAATCTCCTTATCCAGTTCTATGCATTACACTAGACTGTAATTTTCAATACAGACATTTCAGGTTAAGCACTGTATACACACAATAGTAAGCTAATGCAATGATCAACATCATGTCAACCAAAGCTAACTAAAATATTTTTCTATTTTCTACAATAAATGCCACATATTTGGTCATTTAAATAGATGTTCTAATTAAATGTTTAAATACTCTTTGGAGTCACTGTATGCATATGTTATATATTTGAATCTAAATATATAAGTCTAAATATAGAGCCGGACATTTGGAGAACATGCAAATCAGTGACGGTTTTTAGCCTACATCTGAGTGAGTGTGTGTGTGTGTGTGTGTGTGAGGGCTATTTTAACAGCTGCTTTGACCCAGATCACAGCATCCAAACCAGAAGACAAATATAGTTTGTGTCCACATCACATCAGCCTGAACTTTCAGCATCACGACTGACGAGCCTCTGTTTCTCTGTCTGCAGTGTGTGACACAAAGTAGATCCAGGTGTGTCAGGATGCCGATATCCAATCTTTCCGGGTAAACGGAGAACATTGTTCTGTCGTATCACTGAAGAACGTAGCGCACACACACACACACACACACACACACGCTGAAGATCAAATACAGCATGGGAACCAACAGAGCCAACAGGTAAGAGTAGAATGTATAGGAGCAGCATTCATCTTTATGGGTCAAAATATGCATAGTTTACTCATTTTGGATGAATCGGGATATGTGATATTTGTGACTCTTTTTTAAAAACCTTTGAACTATGTTCTGTTCGCAGTATTCTGCAATGATACACAAGTAACAAATATGAGTAAAGACAGAGACACGTGCAAATATCAAATAATAAAGCATGAAGAGGTTTTACCAATCAGCAACATCTGATGGTGTTCATGTTCGTTTACTGAAGGCTTTGGTTCTTCCATTACCGTACACACACACACCACTGAGGAGTAATGAATTAATTTTATTAAACAAACAGTTCAAAGAAACAATATTATTCTGTCAACATTTGCTCAAGTCGTTATGACTTGACCTTTCTAATTTAGAACACAATAGATGAGGGGGTTGCAATGTTGTTTGTTTGGTTCCAAATGTTTAGAAAGAAAGTCATACAGGTTTGGAAGAATATAAGGGAGGGTAAAGTATGACAGAATGGTCCTTTTTGGGTTAAGTATCCATTCAAGTCCCCAAATCTGTGAAAAAAATTGTGGAAATGCTGCCAAATGTAGAACTACAGGGTTCAGCTCAAAAGTTTGTGGTAATTTTTTTCAGCTGGTTTGTGAGTCAGTCTGAGCTCTCAAAGTCAAATAACGTATGTTTAATGCTGCTTCTCTAGAACAAGACCATCTTAGACCCATTAAAGAGGATAAGGAAGGACAACTTCTTGCTATTTAAGGCAAGACTATGGGCTATTTTGCTTCCACCTAATGTCTTCCTTTAGATTAGTGGAAAGAAAACATCCAAAAATCAAATGAAAGTGTTAGTTTTATTGTACTTTTTCTATTTGTGTCTGTAGATTTCAGTTTTAATATATATCTTTACAAGTTTGTTTCTCCACTTCAGCCACACTTGCATACACCAGATTTTATGTGTCTATATTCTGAATGTTTTTGCTGAGGATTTTGTTCAAATATCATTAATTGTTTTTATTATTGCACTGTATATATTTGCTCATGTAGTTTTCAGTCCGATTTTTCTCCACTTCAGCAGCACTTAAAAACACCAAACTGTAGAGTTTTATTCCTCTCTATATTCTGATGGATTATACTGAAGGATTTGTTCATATGTCTTTCGGCTGGTTTTATTATTGCACTTTATATATTTGCATCTTTTAGATTTTGGGCTGTTTCCTATAGAAACGTTTTTATCTCTACTTCAGCAAAACTCACATACACCAAAATTTAGAGTTTTATCTCTCTTTATATTCTGAAGATTTTTACTGTGGGATTTGTTCATACATCATTCACACTGATTTATGTCTACCCTTTATTTCTAAAAACATGGTTAAAAATGCATTTCTTTATAGACTGAGTTTATTTCTCTACTTCAGCAGAACATACTTACAGCAAACTTTACAGTTTTATTCCTAGCTATATTCTGAAGGCTTTTACTGAAGAAGATGTTCATATATAATTCACACTGATTTCTATAACAGATACTTGCTAAAAAACATAGCAATTTGTTTTCTGGCTGTTAACACTGTTGTCTGATTTATGAAGTGATATAAAGAAAAATCCATAATTCTCTCAGCAAAAACTCTTAACTCTAACATGTTTATCTGAAAACTGGATAAAACCAGTTTCAAAGTTCTTGTCTGATTTTGTTTTCATGTACACTTTTAACTAGATAATGCCTCATTTGGATATTTAAATTGTAAAACAGTTTACTTGCCTTAAATAATGACTTTTTAGAGGTTAAGAAAAAACTGAAAATAATACATTTCATGCCAAAGTTCAGCAGCCAGATTTTTATACTTTTTTTGTTCGATATACAGAGTAGGCCTAATAGTAATTATTGAAAAAAAGTTTCACTGGTTCAGACACATTGACTGTCATTCATGTGCTCCACTAAACGTCAGCAGATGATTGAGAACCAGTAACACTTGCAGACTCTTTATTTATTTACTTATTAGTGTGTGTGTGTGTGTGAGAGAGAGAGAGAGAAAGAGAGAGAGATAGGGCTCAGGTTATAATCCCTAAACCTGCACTGACCGCAATCCTGATATGGCTAAATGACTGGCCTTCCCTCATAATCCCAGATGAGGGGCAGGTAACGCACACCTGAGGCCCTCATACTTTCACTCACAAAAATCTGAAGAGAGGGACAGAGAAACTGTGGAGACACAGACAGTCCTGGTTTTACAGACAGTAGCTTCTGTAAAGGTTTGGGACATTCCTCAGGAGGATCCGTCAGTGTGTTTCTGCAGAGAGACGCATTAGTGACTCATGGTTTATCTGGAGTGAGTGTGTGTCCTTTGGAGCGGTCACTGGAAAGAACAAACGCTCCAATCAGATTACAGCGCTTCACCTGTCCTCCTGCAGCTCCAAAAACTCACATTTCACGTGTTTAGTTATTTATATACAGTGCTTTATACAAAACAGATAGTTTCAAAGCAGCTTCACAGAAATAAAAAGCAAATAACATTGTAGAAAAATTAATCAATTATGAAACAGAAGCTCTATAGAAAACCGTGTCTTAATTCAGATCAATTCAGTTCAAAGCTCATTCAATTCAATTATTAGCTAACTATAACTATCCAAAGCAATTTTTAAAAATAAATTAATGTATACCTGAATACCTGAAACAGAATAAAATCAAATATACCCTAACAAAATAACTAAAAAAATTGAGAATAAAACAAACACTTAAAATATAGTAAAAGCTCATTTAAAATAACTGTATTAGTAAAAAAAAACTAAAACCTACAACTAAAATAAAATAAAGAGTAATATTTAAAAATGAAAACAAACACATCTGAAATTACTACACAGTTAACTAAAATTAATAGAAAAACTGAAAATCTGATTCAAAATCTAAATAACTATATATCAGTTTTTATATATTAAAAAAACTGTACTACAAATGAATTATTCTATATAGCCATATTAAAGAAAAGATTTTGCAAGCTCTGAAGAAGTGAGGTACCCTATCGTGAAAAAATGTAAACAGGCTTGTGTTAATCAATTCTAACAGACATGAACAAGTTCTTTGAAACACCTACAATATGATTTTTGAAACACGTCTAGTCTACATGCTCTATGTGGACTATGGTTTTACTAATAAACATACATTTGCATAAAGCATCCATATTTGTATATGTCCATGCTGATTAGAGTTTTAAAAAGTATTAATTTAAGGTACATCAGAAAAAAGATGCTATTAAGTGCCGATTAATCATGAGTTAAATGATGACAATCGTGTGATTAATCGCAATTGAAAATGTTAATCGATTGACAGCCATACTAAAAATTTTACTGAAATCAAAATGAAAAATATATAAATAAATGCTAGTTCACAATATTAAAACAAGTGTTGTCAAATCCAAAATAAGAGTTTTTATTTACACAATATTTGTGCGTGTATACTGTGTATATTTATTATGAATATATAAATACACAAACATTCATTATATTTTGACAATACTAACATGTACATAGATTTATATACCTTTATAATTTATATTATATATGAATATATAAACATATACAGTTCTCAGGACCCACTGCTCTGCATATTTTGGATGCGTCTCTTATCTGGCACACTCAGTTCAGTTCATGGATCTCTCCCCTAACGAGCCGATGATCTGAATCAGCTGTGTTAAATGGCAAAATAAAAAAAAAAAGAAACTGAAAAGAAAGCAAATTCAAAAGAATGATAACTATAATTATTCAGCTCAATGTTCTCTCAATTCAGGTTTTAAAACAACAACAACAACAACAACAAAATCTATCTGAAGACCATTTTCTGACCACAAATTCTCTTGTTGCGCCTCTCAGGTACAGCATTGTGTCTCCTGATGAGGAGGGACTGAAGATCTCTGCCCTCGGCCTCTACAACGGCCACGGCTCCGGGCGGCTCCATTCCCCTGGAGGAGACGCGGGCCCAAGCACGGCGTCAGCGGTGATGAGGACCGGCTACAATGGGAAGATCTCCACGTCCGGCCGCGGCCAGCTGCGGAGCCGCTTCGTCAAGAAGAATGGCCAGTGCAACGTGGTCTTCTCCAACATGGACGACAGGCCATGGCGGTACCTGGCGGACATCTTCACAACATGCGTGGACATCCGCTGGCGCTACCTGCTGATGATCTTCTGCTCCACCTTCCTGTTCTCCTGGTTCGTGTTCGGCTTGATCTTCTACAGTGTGTCTTTAGCGCATGGGGACTTCGATAAAGATCGCGGGAGCAGCGGAAAGCCCTGGAAACCGTGTCTGCTGCACGTCGAGGGCTTCGTCGGCGCCTTCCTCTTCTCGATCGAGACCCAAACCACGATTGGCTACGGCTGGCGCTGCGTTACCGAAGACTGTCCCGTAGCGATTGTAACCGTTGTAGTGCAATCAATTGTTGGGTGCATCATTGACTCCTTCATGATTGGCACCATCATGGCCAAAATGGCGCGTCCAAAGAAGCGGAACCAAACCTTGCTGTTTTCGCATAACGCAGTCATCGCGTTGCGTGACGGGAAGCTGTGTTTAATGTGGCGCGTGGGGAACCTTCGACGAAGCCACATCGTTGAAGCCCATGTTCGCGCGCAGCTAATCCGACCTTACGTGACGGCAGAGGGTGAGTTTATCCCGCTGGAACAGATGGATTTGAACGTGGGCTACGATGAAGGCACAGACCGCCTCTTCTTGGTGTCGCCGCTAGTCATCGTACATGAAATCGATGAAGACTCACCGCTTTGGAGAATGAGCCGGGCGGATATCGAATCGGATGATTTCGAGATTGTGGTTATCCTGGAGGGAATGGTGGAAGCGACGGCGATGACCACGCAAGCGCGCAGCTCGTACCTTTCCCGCGAGATCCTCTGGGGTCACCGCTTTGAGCCGGTTATCTTCGAGGACCACGACCGCTACCAGGTCGATTACGCACATTTCCATAAGACTTACGAGGTTCCCTCGACGCCCGCCTGCAGCGCTAAGGAGCTGAGCGAACTGACCGGGCGGCACTCGGCAGGGTCGTCCCGCTCCATGACGCCGGATGGCCGGGCGCAGACACTCCTGCCGCCGCATTCGCCCAGCGCCTTCTGCTACGAGAACGAGGTGGCGCTGTGCTGCGGAGAGGAAGAGGACAAGCTGACCGCTACTCCCACAGACTTCCAGAAAATGTTTCAGGATTCAGCCACCATGACCTCCGGAAACAACATGCTCTGCATGCTGGACATGGACAATCAGATCGAGTTTGATATTCTGCAAACTGCCATACCACTCGACCCCATGACTTATAAGAGCGAATCCGAGATATGACCTTCCCCAAAGAACATGCATTTATTTAAATACATTTATATAGATATTTAAGTAAATTATTTAAATGGAAAATACTGAGGTCATAAAAATGTATTTATGTAAATAAATGTAATGTAATGTATTAGTTTATATAAATTTGTTACATAAATATTGAATAATTTACTTAAATAAAAAAATATGCATATTAATATTTAAATACATTTATAAAAATTAAGTATAAATATTAAGTATAAATATATAAGTATTTATACAAATAAATTATTTACATGTATTATTTACATAATATTATAATATAAAATACATTAATTATATATAAATGTATTTTATTTATATAAATGTATTATATAAATAACTTACTAGGAATGCATTTGTATATAAACAAATGTATTCAGTTACGTAAAATGTATTATATTTAAATTAATTTATATATATATATATAACACATTTATATATATAAAAACATTTTAAATTTGACCCTGGACCATAAAACCAGTGTTAACAAGCATATTTGTAGCCAAAAAAACATTGTATAGGTCAAATATCATTATGATATTAAGTAAAGATCATATTCTTTGAAGATGCAGTAGCTTGTACATTCCCTATTGTAAATATATAAACACTTTTTATTTATTTATTTTATTTTATTATTTTTGTTGCACGTTCAGACTCAGACAAATAGTTGGCTGAGACCCTTATGATTGGTTTTATGGTCCAGGGTCACAAATGTGCTCACTTATATAAGTGTATTTTATAAATATAATACATCCAAATAATGTACTTGTATAAATAAATATACTTAATATAAGTAATACATGTGTATATAAATAATACATGTATTTAAATAAATGTATGTTAATTTAGATTAAATAGATTAATTGAATACATCCATATGTTATTTATATATTAATAAATCACCTTGCCTGCATTGGTTTTGTACTTTGCTCATCGCAGTCTTCCCAAAGGAGTAAGTGGGTGTGTTTGGCCTCAAGGAACATGTGACCCTTAAGGTCATGACCTCATGCCATGTCATATAAATGGTCATTGATGAGGCTTCCAGCAGAGATTAAACGCATCCTCAGTGGAGCTGACGACAGAAAATAAGACTAATGCCAAGAAGACAGAAACAAGTGAAGCACAAATAACGCCACCAAAGGAGTCAAGCTCAGGACGGACTGATGTTTCTCTCTGTTCACATGCACCGTTACTGTAAATATGACATAAAAAAAACTGTCAGATTCTGCTCACGTCTTCAGACAAAATGGAAGATGGATCAATGTGCTTCATTAATGTTGTTTAACACTAAATATTAAGAGTTCACCAGGTCACAACAGTGCAATAAACTGACTGATATACGTGTAGATTACTCCACCAGAACTACCTTTAATAGTCTACAAACTATAACTGTGAGTTCTACAGAAGACTGGTTTTGAAACCTTGAATGCAAAAGCAGCATTAGTTAGTTTTATGTCAAGTTCTATCTGTTAAAATTTCTATTTGAGCAGATTTTTTTCCAGCACATTTCTTTGAATCTTTAAAGGGATGGAAAGATGAAAGCTGTGAACACTGTCTGAAATTAATTTCCATCATCCTGGTGAAGGAATCTCAGTGGTTCATCAGATATTGTTAAGGATTTATGTTCGAAGCAATGACAGCTTTTTAGTTTTAAATATGTGAAGTTTTTCATGTATTAGAATTAATCATGTTTTAATATTCTAAGAATATGCATCTGAAAACTATGGAAGCCCATTTATGCTATAGAATAAAAAAATGCTACTTTTCACAATTCAGTCATGAGAAAAAAAGTAAAAATTGCGTTTCTTTTTTTTTTATGCCTTTACAGGTATATCTACCAACCGTTCTTCTCGAAATTCTAAACTGAAATTTGCCAATTGTGAGTTTAAATCTCAGAATTTGGAATTTAGAATTTCGCGATTCAGAGTTCAAATCTTAATATTCTTAGTATAAATCTCACACTTCTGAAAATAAATCTTACAATTTGGAGTTTAAAATCTCACAATTCAGAGGCTTTTGTCTAGCAACTCTTTAAGTTTATATCTCTTCATTCAGTGTTTAAATCTTACAATTAGCTTTTTTTCACTTTTTTTTTTTTCACTTTTTTCTCCCGCAATCTTTTTTCTCTCAATTCGAAAGTATACATTTTCACAACTACCTTTTTTTATTTTTGATTCTGTGCTGGAAAGAGGCTTCCATATAAGAATGCAAACTTCACCAGCTGATTCTGGCTCTTGCTTTATTTGAGATGTTCAGTGTGTTGTACATCATTATAATGTTGTCGTATTATGGTTTTGTGTTGGACTTGTCCAGCGTTTAAAAGGGAATGAAATCGAATGCAGGCGTGTCTGTGGAAAAAGCACTTTCTCTCTTGAACTGTACTGTGAATCCCGGACAGATGGACGCGGTGATATAAGCTGATGTAGTGAGTTCTGAACGCTCCAGTCTTTATTGTATAGCCTAAACTAGAGATCAATAGCAATGTTCATTTTTTTTTAATGTTCATCACTGGTTTCCCCAGACTTTCCTCCGGTTGTGCTCGTCTCAGGATGGTTCTGGGTGAATCTGATGTGTGTAAATATAAAGCTGCTGCACGATGGGAATCTTTTCTCAGCTGGTTTTATGCGTCTTCCCGTTTGAAGATCTTCTAGATGAAGTTCTGATGGAGATACTTTACTTGAAAGCGTCGAAACTCCTGAAATGCACTTTATCTTGTTGTGTTGCACCTTCTAATGTGATACTGAAATAAATCTTTCTACTGCACTATGTTTGGATGTCTAAGCCCATATTAAACACACGAGCAGTGACGTAAATCACAGACGAGTGCTACACGACCTCTCGTCGCTAATCACATGACCTCCGCGCTTCAGTAAATCGAGTAAAGTCGATTCCTGAAACAGACTCAATACAACTGCACAGCTGTTCACTAAATTTAGAAGTTATTTACAAAAGGACTGAACAATACAGATTTAAGATAAGATAAACAAGTCACACATGCAGGAGTGATCACTTGCAATTTTCTCATCTCACCAGCGGATGGAGCAATACACTCACATTTTACACGAAACCGCCACACAGCGCCCTCTGCTGCTCAGTCATGATTTCTATTTCTCCCAATGCTTTATTTATTCAATGCCACAAGAACAAGAGGTATCACACATACACATGATCAAATAAACGTTAGCTGCCAGAAAAAAGGAAGAGAATTAAATGAATTGCAACGCTTTCAGAGCATTACATATTTTCACATGGCACAAAATATTGAAGAAAAACATTTTAAGAGTTGTCTGTAGAAGTAATTTTAACTTAACCAATATTATTAACATAATAAATAAATTGAGTCGAATCTTGTATAACCTACATTATTATACTCTTGAAGATTTTCATTACTTCAGTTAATTTAATTAACAAATATTAATAATAATTTTACTATTATATTTTTTAAATGACACAAAATGCATGTCCATATTTTACCCAGCATTTTTTAGTTTAGTTCTCGTTACTATTTTGAAATAGATTTTATTTCTATATTTTCTAGTACTTTTTAATGTTCATGTTAGCTGAGGTTTTTGTAAATGTATTGCTTTGTCATTTTGTTATTAACAGATTGTTTGTTTGTTTTTTAATATTTTTATATTTATTTTTTTTATAACATATGCAAAATAAAAGTATACTATATATATATATATATATATATATATATATACACACTACATAAATTAAATGTATGAAGTATACAATATATAATGTTATTTATGAAATTAATTTGTGTCAAATAAAATATATATAATAATCCTGCTGCCAGTTTAATTATACTTTCAAAAAAGCTCAATTTAAGTCTTTAAACTGAAGTAGATGGAAATGCTTCTACAGTGTAAAGTTGAAGTGACCAAAGCAGATTTCTGATCCCCACTTTTACTGCAATGCTCTGTAAATGACAACACAAACACATGATGTTTGAGTGTCACAGACCCAAAGCCATGGATTAACCTCTCAGCTCGTCTGATGGAGGAGGTTCTGGGAGAGAGAGAGATCCACGCCTGAGGCAGACAGACTCATTACTGAGAGAGAGACAGAGAGAGAGAGAGACAGGCGTGATGAAACTGATAGTGCAGTATTGTGTGGGTCAGTAACAGAGGCTCATTGTCAGCGTTCACTGCCCCCTGCGCTGCTCATTATGAGCCGTTCCCCTCCATTCTCACAGACCCTGCTTCCTGTCTTCTCATCACCTCTGGCTTTCTGCACATACACACAACTGAACATCTCTCGCTTTAGCTCATTTCACTTCATACGTTTGATTTTACTAAATACATCTGTTTATTTCATTACAGTAAAAGCATTAATTAAAGTCCTGCAGAGTTTAAATGACAGTGGATCATCAGCGCCTCCTGTCTGAAAACTACAGCAAAACACTTCTGTTCTTAGAATTAGCAGATGCTTTTATCCAGAGTGACTGGCAAATGTGCAATAAAACTACCAAACATTCACTTGCACTTAAATTTAATCCAGCTTAGCTGAAATGATTGAATCCTTACAGAACAATCTTGTGTTATGTCATTTTAGTTAATTAATATTATAGTATATATCTACATTACATTACATTTACATTTAGTAATTTTAAAGATGCTTTTATCCCAAGCGACTAACAAATGGAGAATATATAAAGGGATTTATCTTAAAGAGGCAAACAGATAGAGGTAGTGCTCATAATACCAAGTCTAAGCTTATATATATAATTTAGGATGAAGTCAAATTATGCCAGTGAGGTTCAAAGATAATGAAGTTGATTTTTCTGACTTCACTGGCAGATATTTATTCTTATTTTAACAATAAACTCACAAAACAAGACTTATTTTAAAGTCCGTCTTGAAGTCATCTATCAGAGGAATATCTGAAGTGAATCTCAGCTCATCATGATTCAAACATCACAAACTAAACTAAACGGGCTGAAGCAGCGAATCGGACAGAAACGAGACATTTGTTTTTCTGTCTGTTATGAGGAGATTCTTTGTGTCGCTGGAGCTTCATCAAACTAAACACACACACACACACAGATAATGACAAAGCATCTGACGTGTGTATGTGTGTGTGTGTGTGTGTGTGAGACGCAGATCTGGTTTAGTGTCAGTGGTTTTGAGGGTTAAAGATCAGTGGTTGAGACGCAAGCGGCCTGTGATCATGTATCATGGAAAATAATCATCTGCATCTAGAGATATGAAATAAAGGCACTGAACGGCAGACATGTATTCATTTACACACTGGTTTAGTGCTGGTCTAGACCTCCACAGTCTACTAAAACACATCTGCTGAGATCGGTCTACCAGTCTTCAACTCCTGAAAAAACTGTGCACTCAGTACATCAAGATTATAGATGAAGAAGTCATACTTAAATGAGTTGAAAGTTCAAATAACTAAATTTAATATGAATTTAAACTTTAATGCTTTCATTACACTTCAAATAATATATTATTTATAATTTCATAATTACATCTATTGTATTTGGTTATATATTTTGAAAGTACTGCTGAATGCACTGACAAATGCTTATATTAAATTTGAAATATACTATTATTACATTTCTATTTACATTAATGCATTTATCATAAGGTTTTAACCTAACTTACAGAAAAGAAACAACAGTTAGCAATAATCACAATATATATGCTGAAACGTGTCATTTAAATCTATTTGTAATTAAACATTTAAGCTGGAATTTAACACATTTTAAATATATTAATTTTCAATTTTAAATATCAAATAACAAGCTAGAGATAAAATGATAATCAATATTATCATGTGCGTTAATCAACATATCAAGTGCACTTCATTAAAACATGACAAAAGATGAAACAAAATTAAACCATACTGATTAAAAGTACTTTGAAGTAAAACTTTGGTGTTATTACAAAGATTTAACAAGTTAAAATGTATTAAAAGTTAAGAAAGAGCCATGAAACTCTTTAAAAACACTGGAGCCCTTTTAATATTCATATTTCATTTAATAATATTTCAATTTGTATAAAAATTCAAAAATCTACTTCTAAAACGTGAAGTTCACTACAAGTGCACTAGATTCAAAACAACACATTCTACAGCAGCAAACCAGTGTGTTATGAATCTCTGACATGGTGTGTGTGTGTTTGTCACAGTGATTTCTCATCCTCTCTGTCTTTCATCTCTCTCTCCTTCTCTCTCTTTCATCTGTCCATCCCGTCAGTAACAACGGCTCCTTTCATTCGTTCATCTCCGCCCCCCACCGCTGTAATTCAATGTTCCCAGAAAAACACATGATTGGAAAGTCAGTCAGTCTTTACAGCCTCACACTCTTCCTCATGGCCCTTCAGAGTCTTCCTCAAACCGCAGGACCACATCTGCTGCAAACACACACACACATCAGAGGCACACACATACTCACACTATATGTATCAGATCGTCATGAAGCAGCCTTGAGAACAAGGCACTTCTCTTAAACTACCAATATGTCAATCCAAACTCTGAGATCTTAATATGAACTCAATATTTCAGCAGAAACGAGGATTCTTGGATGAAGCGTATCAAACCTCCATCGACTGAAAACAGGACAGAATGTGACAGACACTTAAATATGAGTGTAAACATCCATCTAACAGAGAAGGTCCTTCAGAGTTATCTAGTCTTTAATAATACTGGCAAAGTTCTCAAAGTTGTGGACAAACGTTGTCTGGTAAAATGAATAGAAGTTTTGTTTGAAGTTCTCTTAACGTTTTTTAAACGTTGCTACTTGTTTCGGAACTTTCAGAGAACATTCAAAAGTAACATTCATTCCAGGAAACTCTGATGATGATGAGATAAAGCACTGATTAGTCAGACTCAGTGTCACAGTAGATGAACATCTCACACCATTCTGTCAAACACTTGATGTTCATTCAGAGTATAAAAGGTGTATCTAAACCAACAAGGAGAGGATCACAAAGAAAAATAAGAATTAAGAACTAAAGCAAGTTTGTTGTTTGTGTTTACTCATCTGTAAATGAGGAGTACAAAGAACACCTGTTTGTCTGAAGGACCCGGACGCAGTTGGACTGAATCTGAGACTTTCTGGATGCTCTGAAAATCACAGCTCAGGTTTCTAGACTTACTCTCTCTGTTTCAGAGGCAATTCTGTTTGAGAGAAACATGACGTCTGCTCCAGCAGCAGTGAGATGTACTTCTGTTGCTGCAGGCCTGTGAATGACATGAGGTCACGTGATTGCATGAGCATTTGACAGCCGTCCATCATGCGTTTGATCACTTGAAACAATCAATGATCTTCACCAGCACTTTCAGCTGCTTTAAGGCTCTTTAAAGATTCATTAGGAGCAGTTAACTCAGGCAATCATCACTAGAGCTTCTAACAGTCAGTGTTAAAGCTGAGTGAGTGTTTGGGCTCGAGGATTGCTCAGATCGTATTTGAGATGCTGCCTCACTGAGTCATCAGAAAATAGGTGGATAACCCCACAGATACTGAAGGAGCAGCCAGAAGCACCTCCACAGAGCAGAAGATCACAGAGACACAAGACTACAGGTCTCTATACACATCAGACAGTCTGAAAACACCTAACGACACAACAGAGCACCCTAACAACCACAAGGAATGTCCTAACAACCACACAGAGCACCCTAACAACCACAAAGAATGTCCTAACAACCACTAACAACACCCTAACAACCACATATAGCATCCTAACAACCACAAAGAATGTCCTAACAATCACACGGAGCACCCAAACAACCACAAGGGATGTCCTAACAACCACACAGAGCACCCTAACAACCACAAGGGATGTCCTAACAACCACACAGAGCACCCTAACAACATAACCATGCAGAACCCCTAACAACCACTAACAAGAACGTAACAACCACTTAATAACATCATAATAACCACACAGACCACATAAAAAGAACATACACAGAAGAAACTAATAACCACTAGCAACACCCTAACAACCACTAATACCACTCCAAAAACCACTAACAGCACCTTAATAACCAACAACCACTAACAACACCCTAACAACCACACAGATTGCTTAAAAACCACTAACAACACCCTAGCAACCACACAGAATGCCTAACAACCACTAACAACACCCTAACAACCACACAGATTGCTTAAAAACCAGTAACAACACCCTAGCAACCACACAAAATGCCTAACAACTACTAACAACACCCTAGCAACCACACAGAATGCATAGCAACCACTAACAACACCCACAACCACTAACAACACCGTAGCAACCACACAGAATGCCTAACAACCACTAACAACACCGTAGCAACCACACAGAATGCCTAACAACACCGTAGAAACCACACAGAATGCAAAGCAACCACTAACAACACCCTAACAAGCATACAAATTGCCTAACAACCACTAACAACACCCTAGCAACCACACAGAATGCTTAAAAACCAGTAACAACACCCTAGCAACCACACAGAATGCGTAGCAACCACTAACAACACCCTAACAACCACACAGATTGCTTAAAAACCGTTAAAAACACCCTAGCAACCACACATAATGCTTAAAAACCAGTAACAACAACCTAGCAACCACACAGAATGTGTAGCAACCACTAACAACACCCTAACTACCACACAGAATGCGCAGCAACCACTAACAACACTCTAGCAACTACACAGAATGCCTAACAACCACTAACAACACCCTAGTAACAAGACAGAATGACTAACAACCAATAACAACACCTTAACAACCACACAGAATGCCTAACAACTACTAGCACCCTAACCACCAATTATAAAGCCAGGTAGATCCTAGCAACTACCAAAAACACCCTAGCAACCACCCAGAACACCATATCAACTACCTAGCACACACTAGCAACCACTACTACTCCAAACACCCTAGAAACTGCACAGTGACACCCTAGCAACAGATGCTGGGTACGTTATCAGGTGTATGAGTCATTTGAAAATCTGTTACAAACAACCTTTTTTTCCTTCCAACATAGTTCCAGGCCGAATCACTGATGTTTATTAATCTGTGAGAATGAGCTCATTTGAGCTGAGTGACCGCTGCTCATCACAGATCTGATCAATCACAGATCAATCAGCAGGATCCAGGCCGTGAGAATCAGATGCTCTGATCTCCAGAGTTTGAGCTCCTCCATCCAGCGTGACCCTCAGAAATCAAGACGAGAGTCACAAGGCCCGCAGCGGCCCGAGGGGAGAGAGCTCCACCAGAGCGTCCTGAGAAACAGAGGCACGCACAGAAAGAGTCTTTGTCGTCTGAATTCTTCTGC
The DNA here is from genome assembly GCA_032359235.1 of Enteromius mattozi. NCBI lineage: Eukaryota > Metazoa > Chordata > Actinopteri > Cypriniformes > Cyprinidae > Enteromius > Enteromius mattozi. Next base: position 391,226 of record JAUMHE010000047.1, read on the forward strand.
ATCATTTTCTGCATTTCATCAGCTGTGACTCAAACTCACCCACAAATCTCATTCCTGCCCTCTCCGTCTGTTCATCTGTCCATCCATCAGCACAACACACACACACACACAACACAAAAACATGTTCAAATCTAAAATGGGCTTTAAGTGGAAACATACAAATCAATAGATTTAACACCATTAAAGTATTAACCTGACTATATTATTTGGACTTTTTACAGTTGTGCTAAAATATATGTTGTAAACAATGAAGCTCAATGACATATTTTTGAAAATGTAGTTAAATGTTTTACATATCATGTCTTACAGCAGCCTTATTTATGTCTACTACAATCAAAACTAAATGTATAATGATTTAATAGTTTAAAGTTTATTTTTTATTAATGACTGATTCCTTGGATTAAAATACATGGAATCCAAATACTGTATATGTTTGTTAGTGTTTCCTTTTTTAAAGATATTCTTTTTTTTTTTTCAAATATATGTTCAAACATACAGAAAAATTATACAAAAACACATTTGTAAGTATATTTCAGCAAATATGGTCATATCTTATGTATTGTGAAACGCATTTAAGAAAACAAAACAAAACATTTTTTGCTTTCAGAACTCAATCCACCCAGAGATTTGACTTTAATCTCAGAACATCTGCAGGTGTGTGCTTCCCTTCTCAAACCTGTGACTTTAATTAAACACAAGGCCTGAGAAACCGAACAACACTTCTGTGAGTTTGCTGCAGAGCCACAAACCTTGACCACAAGAACTTCTGAAGAACATTTAGCTAGCAAAGTATTATGGTGTTATTGTGTGGAAAAGATCAATGTTCTGCTAAACATGACAAAATCATACAGGTTTGGATCAACATGACTGAAAATACAGAATCATAGCACTTTATGAAGATGTCTTAAAAGCGCAGAAGGAAAAGCAGCTTGTTTGGGGTCAGAAAGAGGGTGGAAACAATCATGAAAAACTAAGTTATGACCATCAGAAAAGCTTGACTAACATTGTAAGCAGTCCTTGAGATCTTTAAAAGCACACATTCTGCTCTGAGATAAATCTGTCGACATGACACAGATAAACAATGCAAATATAATGATATATTATATTTGTCCACTAACAAGGCACTCTTCTTATTTCTGGAGTATCTAATATGTGCATGTCACACACAACGCAGAGCACACATGAGCTGATGCTGTGTTTCCAGTGTGAATAATCTGGCATAAACACCAGCTGTGATTTTCTAAATCTCACTTCCTGTCCAGCAAATGAGTTCATTATCCCATGCTGCAATTTAAGCATTTTTACCCCAAATTCAATAAAAAAAAACGCTAAATAACCTGATTTATTTTCACCATGATAATATCACTCACATGACACATAATGAGGTCCTTTCACAATAACGTTGTATACTCCAGTAATAGTGTGCTGTAATGATCACTGGTTCACAGTGGCTTACAGGGAACAATGCCATATTTTCATTGTATATATGTAATAAATAAAAAAATCTGCTACATCCACATACATCCTAGGGGTTTGTTCCTCTGGTGAGCACACCTGAAGTAGCAGGTTCAAAACATACAGTTTGACGATAAACTTGTCAGCTTGAGTAGGATTTACACACCTGAAAACCTGGCAGCCAATTCTGTTACAAATGTTTTACTAAGGTTCCCAGTAAGTTAAAATGTTACTTCTGAATGTTAGCTGAACGTTCAAAGCATCCAATATTTAAAATGTTTTTTTCTTTCTTTCTTGGTTACGTAAACACTGAGGGAACATTCCATTTAGGATTTTTTCTGTTAGGAATGCTACTTTTTTGAAAGTTCTAAAATGTCTAAAACTAAAATTATGTGTTCGTGCTAACATTCTAAGAACAATATTAAAGACCAGATAACTTTTAATTAACGTTCTATTTATGTTACTGCACTCTAAGAAGTGCTGGGTTATTTCTGTAAACACATTGTTGGGTGAATTGTGCTGGGTCAAAATTCTGGGTTATTTGAGGTAATGTAAACACGAAGTTGGGTTGTTCATGCTGGGTCAAATGAATTTTCACCACTGAACCACTGGGTTGGGTTATTTTAACCCAATCGGTTGATTTAATTTTTCCTCTTCATCGAACTTTCTGGATTCTTCACTCGTCTCGTTGTCAGATGGTCACGCACATCACAGCAGGAAGGATAAAGGTAAATGTTAATATGATTATTTACCTCTATTTTTAATAAGTTGTGGTAAGAGCACACATATTTCACTGTTTAATGTAATATTTGATCTGTCGCTGTGCGAGTTAGCATTAATGTATATAGCCGCCTAGCAAGGTAAATTTTTTAGACCAAAAATTACCGCAACAATAGTTTTATCATTAAATAAACTTAAATATGTATTCGCGTAAAGTGTGTGTTTATATGGTTTAAGAGGACACAAGTTTGTATAATGATATGGGTATGACATAGGTATTACAATATGAAGGTGATTTATGAGGACATTTTCAGTGTCCCTGTAATTCAAAAGGCTT
>JAUMHE010000047.1:411154-423960 GCA_032359235.1 Enteromius mattozi
TTTTCCCATAGCGTCTTAGCAGACGCAGTACTCGTTCCATGTCTCAGGGAACCTGGGTTACGGAAGTAACCTATTCGTTTTTGTGCTTCTGAGCCTGAGAAGAGAATCTAAGCCCACATATGTTCCAAAGCTTCTTTCTCAGTGAGAGAAAGCTTTTTTATTCAGTTTCAAAAGCAATGCTTGCCAACATGAAAGATGTTTCTAAATTTAGTTGTTTTTTTTTTTATCCATTTTTTTTTTGTTTTGTTTTGCTTTTTGGTTTATAAGGTTAAAATAGATATTTTGACTGCAATTTAACTAAAGTCTTCTAAAATGTGATTGCGATTTTTTTCTTCTTTTTTTTTCATATTGCATTATAATATCTGAAAATATTGTAATATGAATTTTAGCTTATATCGCCTACCCCACACTGTTAAAGCACTTGTTGTTTCTTCTTTCATCTCAGCCTATCACTTTCAGTTAATTTAAAATCAGTTAAAATTAATTTCATCAATTTGTAAATAATAACCATTAAATAAAAAATGCAACAACAAAAAAATCAACATGCAAATCTGAATGACTATACAATAAATATTAAATAAATAATCTAACTGAAATTTAGCCATGGTACCCGGCATATAACATAATTCAAATGTGTGTGTACTTTTTTTACATACCTGCTGACAACGTTTCTGTTTGTGAAAGAAGATCCTTCTTGTGCCTGCCACAGTAATGTACTTTTTGTTTTCTTAAAACTAATGCACAAAGCAAAGACCATGTTTGTATGTTTCTTCTATTTTCTGATTCTCATTCTGCAAACCAAGCCACTGGGCTGCGTGTAAAATCCTTTTTTTTTTCTTTATGGATTTAAGATGCTTATAACGTTGTTTATAATAAATTTTACATAGTTTTGAAGGAGGTCTAGCCATAAATACTCTGTACAGACGACAAGGGCACAGACTTTTTGGACTCATGTTTGCATTCTAAAAAGCGACCACCTTAATGATCTGGCAGGAAGCATGTGATGCAATACCACATCACTCATGATCAAAAATATGATTACGCAAAGAAACTTTAAACTCTAATAAAAAAAAAATATCTGCAGAATTACACATGAAGAGCTTTTATTTTCTTGCTCAAACCCAATTGCTCTTTTTATTGGAATGTAAAGAATTTAGTGCACCATGCATGGGAATGGAAATAAACTTAAAAAAATTTCACTTTATGGCCTAACATTTATAATATTTACGATGAATACCACCTACAACTGGACAGCAATGAAACTACAGTTTTATTTAACAAAAAAAAAAATATATATATATATATATATATATATAATTTTTTTTTCTTCCCTTTCAGCTACTGATTGAGATGATTGATGCCTCCTCAGTCATCACTTGGGACTTTGATGTATGTAAAGGTGATGTGATCTTCAATATCTATCATTCTAAACGGGCTCCACAGCCGGCGAGGAAAGATCCGCTGGCTACCCATAGCATCACCTCTCCTGCAGGCAACAACGTGCAGCTTATAGATAAATCTTGGCTGCTGGGACAGGACTACAGCATGGTGGAGTCACCTCTCACCTGCAAAGAGGGAGAAAGTGTGCAGGTATGTCAGTTATAACCAGAATCCAGTTTTATTCTGTTGTTATAGTAAAGTTTCATAGCGGTCATACCATACTTTGCTTCTGTACCTTTGTAAATGACTATGTAAATGCCCTCTTTGCATGTGAGAGAGAGAGAGTTAAGAGTTGTCTTCATAATTGACTCTTCGCAAAGACCTGCCCTCCTTGGTTTCTGTTGTCATGACCAACATACAGTGCCACTCTTATACTACATGTGTTCTCACACAGAGATTTTATGGCTCTTTAACTTGTTGTGACAGATCACTGTATTGCCTCAGTTTAAACATGTGAACTGATCGTCTTTTCATATTTACTTAAAGGTGCAATGTGTAGTATTTTGGAGGATCTATTGACAGAAATGCAATATAATATATGTAACTGTTTTCAGGGGTGTACAAAGACCTTATGGAATGTTTTTATTAACTTAGAATGAGCTATTTTATAGCTACATACACCGCGGGTCCCCCTGCGTGGAAGTCGTCATAATGTTTGTACTGTAACAGTCAAAGGACAAACACCGCATGTTTCGTTACTATGTTGTTTATGCGAATACAACACTGACACAATAATGAACAAGTAATGCCTTAATTTACCTTTGTAAAGAAACCTCATTGCTGGCTATCTCCGCTGTCTCAGCCTATGATATCTTAATCCTGTATCAGCCACCATAGCTTCTCTAAAGGCAGAGGTGAGCTGGGGAACAAGCCGTTGATTGCAATTTGAATCTAAAATTTACACACTGCACCTTTAAAGCAGAAAATCAAAATGAATGTATATCAGAAAGTATTTATTTTAATCACGGAACACACCATTTTAAGTTTAAGTCCACTGAAATTAACCTACTCTCCTGTCTGATTTGTTGTTAAGGCTAGAAGGGATACAGCTGCAGCTACTGGGCATATGCGAATTTACATATTTTCCGAGCCAACAATAGAGTATAAAACCTAGGAAAATGGTTTTAAAAAGCACATGGCACCATAGTTTCATTACTTTAGTAAGACGGTTGCAGTGACCGTCTTTTTTGCAGTAAAGGACCTGTCAAAGTATAATGAGTGGGAAGATGACATGAAGCGATGAGGTTAGCTGCATTGAAAACAGATGAGCACATGTTCTAACATTATCTAATTATTTAACACCGAGTACTTAATTTCGGCGCTGCAAGTCATGCATATGTGATATGACCGTCTGGTACACAAAACAAGTACATTAAAGGAATTCCTTAGCTTATTAATGTTACTGTGGCAGCCAGGAACAGCACAGATTTTTATATTTAGTTATATTAAAAAAGTTTCAATTCAGTCTATCTTTTTTACACCCATTTTAACAGATTTCTATGGGAACCGACCATAAATGCCAGCCAAGTAATATACAAACATTCTGATTGGTGAACGCTCTTTGTGAACGGTCAATTGCATTCCATTTTTTTTTCCTTTCCTTGTTTTAACCTCTGCCAACATATGCACACACCATTTAGGGTTCACATGTGACGCGATGGCCAGGATTCTATATTTTGCAATGGAAGTTCCACTCTATGCCAGCATGTGCCACCACAAACCTACCTCGGGTGGATGATGTTCTGGCTACTCTGCAGGTGTCCTCCCACAAATGCAAGGTCATGTACTACACTGAGGTTCTGGGCTCAGAGGACTTTAGGTAACATACTGAACAATACTGAATTGTGTGATATCTGTTGTAATCATTTCATCACTGTCTAGTTATTGTCACTTTCAATTTTATTTTAATCAAAATTACTTGAATGTTATGTTTTGTTTTGTTTTGTTTTGTTTCTTCTTTCCTAGCTTCTTTATTTTAACCGACAATTACTTTTCTTTGGCTGTCTATGTTTTACCAGTATTGTCTTATTAAAGTAAAAATAGAGCAAAATAGTTATGAGCAGTGTCCAAGCCTGCTGCTTTTTTTCTCTTTCTCTCCCTTCTGCACACGACCACCCTCCTTTCTGTTTGTCCCTGTAAAGAACGGCTTGCTGCGATGTGCAGAGTTTGTAAGTGAACTTGTTTGACGTTAGCTTAACGACTTTGCTGTGTCAGTGGATTTTGATTGTTAGCATTATAATCATGCTAACAAAGCTCTTAATTCTGCCTGCTCAAACATGCTTGGCTTGTGCATCACCATGTAACATTTAGTATATGCAGGCTGATGTAATACAGCTGACATGAGACGATGATAAGCCTACATGAAAATAAGCTTTTGAAAACCTGTTTCCTATTAAAAAAACTGTAAACTGATTATATACACTACGGACAAATGTATTGGGACAACTGACCTTTACACGAGCAGGGATTTAAATTATATTGCATTCTAATTTAATTTGGAGTTGATCCTCCCCCTTTCTGTGCATCTGGGAATGCCCTTCAAAAGATTTTAAAAGTGTGGAACTATGGGAAAATGTTTTGTGAAGTCAGGCACTGATATGAGAAGGCCTGGCTTGCTGTCCCATTCCAGTTCATCCTTATGGGGTTCAGTGGGGTTGAAGTCAGGGCTTTGTGCAGGTCAGTCAAGGTTTTCCACACCAAACTCATTCAACCATGTCTTTTTGGACCTTGCTTTGTGCAGTGGGGCACAATTATGCTGGAGTAGAAAAGGGCCTTCCCCAAACTGTTCCCACAAAGTTTACTCAAAAGAAAAAAAAAAAAAAAAAAAATTGTGTGGGGAAAAATATAAAATAATACTAATGCAACTATTTGCATCATTCTTTTGGATTAATGACAACTTTTAATGAAATTATGTTCAACTACAAACAACAACAACATTGAGTTGTTTCCATATTCCACTATGTTCTTCCCTCAGATTAGACAAGTTGATACATATCTCTCCCATCTCAGTGCATGCACTTAATCGTGCCGTGCCACTATGTTAGCGTTTTGCTTAGCTCCATTCATTCCTTAGGATCCAAACAGGGATGAATTTAGAAGCCACCAAACACTTCCACATTTTCCCTATTTAAAGACGGTTACATGATTAGTGTTACAAAGGCCCTGAGGTTCGAGTGGGGATCCAAGTGCAAAACTTTATTCACAAGATGTGGTCAAACAAGCAGGGTCAAACACCAGCAAACAGTTCAATCCAGGCAAAGGCAAGAGTAATTCCAATAAACAGGCAAGGGTCAGGGCAGGCAGCAAACAATCAAAAACTAGAAAACAGTCCAAGGTCAAAAACGCAATGAAACAAGGAAAACACAAGAACAAGGAACAAGGGTATAGCTTTGCAATAATCAGCGTAAGAGAGAGGGTGAGGGCTTCTTCTAAGCTATACAGAGGGGAACACAAGACAGAACCAACCAATGAAAACATGACACATGAAACCAGGGAACCAATCGTAACATGACACATGAAAACAAGGAACCAATGGGGACACAACACACAGACAAGGGTAGCACATGAGAAGACACTTTGGGATGGAGTGCCCACAAATGGAGCTCATGGGCATTCCAGCTGGCGATTGTGACAACTAGTCACATGAGTAAGTATGGTGACATAAAATAAAACGTGATTAAAGAAATATAACTAAAATGTATGGCGGAAGAGCACTTTGCACCATTTCGACCTCGGCGCAGTAATATCATCACTCCTTGATTGTATTGACAGAAGTGAGAGGGGGACTTTTCAGTTAAGCTAAACGCTAACATAATGGCGCCACGTGCTAGAGTGATTAAGTGCACGCACTGAGACAGGGAGAGATATCTAAAAGATAACTTGTCTAAGTTGAGGGAAGAACATAATGGAATATGGAAAAATTGTGGTGTTTTCCTTTAATAATTTGTAGCATAAGCACAAACCGTTTTTGTGCTAATATTAATGCCAGGGAAGTTTGGAACTCTTCAGCCATGAAATTAGGCTTTTTTTTATCCATGTGCCTCAGATGTCTGTGACTTTATGTGGTCTTCTTTATGGCTGAGCTGGTGCTTTTCCTAAATGGTTACACTTTCCAATAAAACCACTTACAGTTGACCATAGAATTTGTAGCAGGGAGGAAAGTTCATGAACTGACATTACGATGCTTGAATTCATTGAGCTCTTCATAATGACCCATTTTTTGTTTGTAAATGTAGACTGGATGGCTAGATGCTTGATTTTGTACTCCTGAATTCAGTGATTAAGAGGTGTGTCCCAAAACTTTTGTCCATATAGGCTGTGTCCAAAAGCTTAGGCAGCTGACTTGATGCCTCACTGCCTTATAAGGCAATGACTTTGCAGGTAGCATTTGCACACAAAGATACCTCATGAAACTGATTTCTGACAGACTTCTGAAGCACCATAATTAAATAAATAAGTTGGTGATAGTTAAGCAAATATTCATCTACTATAATACAAATGTTTAGCTAGAAATTACATAATTCAATCACACACATTACAAATAGTCCATCAACCGTAACAGTGAACTGTTACAGAATGAAACACGCAGGTTTGTGGGATATCAAAAGCAGTGAAGGATAGGCCAACATCTAATCTAATCTGGCTTCAAAAATCAATCAGATGAAGGTATCTCAGTAGACAAGGATGTAACATGATCATTGTATTTGTACGTGCCTTGTCGCCTTCCTACCCCATCTGCGGAGACAGAATTTTTCAGCTTTCAGACGCAGCCATACTCTGTGTGTATCTTTTTTGAAACTCCAATATGTTCTTGGCTGTGTAGGTTCATCATTTATCGCATTGTCTAGTATGATGGTAAAATTTCCTTTTACTTGATTTTATACTATGCTTATTCATCAAGTCTCTACTTGGTTTTATAAAATGCCCGTTCACACCAAGTCTGACTTTTTGTCATTTCCATCTGTCGTTACTGAGTCTAGGTTGATTTTACATTAAATTTTTGCATAGCACTGTATGATGGAACAGTGGTAGTGGCAACAAACAGTCAAGGAAAAGATATAATATGGCAAGGAATTTTAATATATTTGCCTTACATCATGTCTGTTGCATATGTGTTAATATTATTATTATTATTATTATTATTATTATTATTATTATTATTATTATCCGTAAAGTATAACCTAGTGAAAAATAAATATACTTAAATGTATTTAAATTACATTTATTTCATGCTTAGTATACTACAAATACATTTTCATATTTATGTGCTTAATAAAATGCCATGCAATTGTACTTTTAGTATACTAAACTGGTATACTTAGTCTGCTAAATTAGAACAACTAATTTTGTACTTAATGCACTTTAATTGTGTGGAAGTAGTGCTGAAGTCCAATTAAAGACATAGTATATTTGATTGTGCTAAAGTGGAACTATTGCAAATATACTTTGGGTACACTTTAACTATTTTGCATTTAAAGGGTGATATTACACATTCCTCATTAAAAGTGACATGAACATGCATTTTAGGCATATTAATATGTAATACTCCAAAAAGTTTGATTATCTGTCAGTAAAAATGTCAATAGACTTGAACTATACTTAGTATGAAATAAATATATTTTAAATATATTACTTTTTTACTTGGGTAATAATAGTATTTGGCCACTTATGAAAAAGCATATACTATATTTAAGTGCTTTTTAGTCACACTATTTTTACTATTTCCATAGTTCCGTTGCAGAAGAGTGACAGCATTTCTGTTTTAGGGGTGGGTTGTAATTTCCATTAAAGCATGTGAATGACTGGAGTGCATTTTGATTCAGGCATGCAAATTTGTATTTATTTATTTAAGAAAATTACTAAGATTAACATTGTACTGGTTCAGCTTTTGGCAAACTTTTTGTTTTGTTATTGCATCAGACTTGGTGTGAAAAAGCCTTAATATGGTGGTTATGTGAGCTTTATGTAGGCAGTTTGAATAATGTATTTTGAAGCCATGAACAACAGGAACATTGAAAACTAATAAAATACTCTGGCTTGATGCTTTTAAAATGTTTTTTTTTTTTTATTTGGCAAAGGACAGGCTACCTTAATCGATTGTGTAAGCAGGGTATGATACTTTTTGCCAACCAGCCAATGAATGCCCAAGGTGATGAAATGTTTCAAGTGTGTGTTTTTTATATAAGCAACAGTATTTAATGTCAAAAAGAAATTAAGTAATTTTATTGCTGGTAAATGAGAAGAAAAAACTAAATCATTGCCTGCCTGTAAGGTTTCCATAACTTTTTGTGAGGATTTTAAACTCCCGTGGGCTTAGAAAACTTGAGAGAACTTTAATTTCAAATATGGAAAAGAAAAAAAGGCACATAGTTCTATGAGTTTTGCTTATTTCTAACTGCATGTTCTGCTTAAGCTATGGGTATTTAACGTACAGGAACACAGATAAAACCAATATGCATGAACAAATGTAGCTTACAGGTTTTGGAGTATCTAGATCAGTGGTCCCAACCACGCTCCTGGAGGCCCCCCAACACTGCACATTTTGCATCTCTCCTTTGTCTGACACAACCATTTAAGGTCTTGGAGTCTGTACTAATGAGCTGATTTAGGTGTGTTTGATTAAGGAGACATGAAAACAATGCAGTGTTTTTGGGGCCTAAGTTAATAAGCGTGGTTGGGAACCACTGATTTACACGTTTTGTTTTGTTGTTTTTTTAAAACCTTTTTTTCTTACAAAACTTTATTTATAGTCCTCAGGCTTATTCATTTCTCACATGCTATTCTATTCTGTTCTAATCTCAGGGGCTCCATGACCAGTCTGGAATCCAGTCACAGTGGTTTCTCTCAGCTCAGCGCCGCCACAACATCCTCCAGCCAGTCACAGTCCAGCTCTATGATCTCCAGGTAGAATAGAAAGATATTTAGGCTCTAAAATGTTTTATCAGTTCAGATTCTAGATTCTCAATAAACCTCTGTTATCTGTCCCAACACTGTATCATTCAATGTCAAGGACCTGAAACATGCTTGCACAAAAAAAAAAAAAAAGAGTATAAAATATATCCTTACCTGAAAGGATTCTGGTGGTGGTAGGTTTTTTTTTTGTTAAAGGGCTTGAATCTGTTTGCCATAGCGCTCAGCTGAGCTGCAGGTCAGTTCATAGGCCAATTGTGCTTTGTGTGAGTGTCCAAAGGAGCTCACACTTTACCATGCATTTCTACATTTCCCGTGGACTGCATGCTGAACTAAGCAATACATGTTCTTCAGATTGGGAAAGAGCCTGAAATGAGCGTGCCCACTTACACATCTCAAATACTGCACATACCTACATATATGCACTTAATTCTGCCATATCACTAGGAGCTCATCCTCTTGGTGAATTGTTGTTAGGTCAGTGGGTGGGCTTCTGCAATAATTTAGAAGAAATTTGTACTGTTTGAGTTTCTATTTATCATAAAATGTTTAAGGAGACTGGGTTAAGTCTTCTTGGGTGCTACAAGCTTGTTTCCTCATTGTGTTAGTGTGTGGCTAGACTTGTGGTTTGGAAATGGCAAAGTGTTTAGTGAAATAGTCATAGTACGGCTTCAGAGCTTACTACTAGTGTTAGCTTAAATTTTGGCTTTGTGGAAATGCCTTGATATCGAACCTCAGACTTGCTGCTGATCAGTTCCTATGCAGTCAGCCAATCAGTGCTTGGAATGGTCATTCATATTAATAGGTCAAAGCATTCTTTAAAGACAGCTTTACTAGTAATAGAGGTAGTGCACATTTTGTAGTAAATTTTATTGTTGCTCCAACAGAATAGTTAAATTTGTTTTATTTTTACATTATATAAGACAAGAATAATTTGGGTGGGGCTCTTTTTGTTTGACAGTTTCTATTAGCAAAAACTTGAAATGGAGTGAGGTTACACAGTCTAGTGAAACATGCTCCTTAAAGACTATATTCAGGTTAGAATATCAATCAAAATTTAAAACAAAATGCTCAATAATAATCCAGGTGACTTTAACATGTTTGACAACCTGCACAATAAACTAGTATTACCTGCTTAACGTCCTGTGAGAATATGTCTGAATCCAGGTGAGGTTTACCTGAGGACAGTGGATGTACTCACATTTAACTTGCACCATTTGTTTGAATCAAGCTGGAGACTAAACTAAAAATACTCCCTCTCTTAATTTCTTAGCCCTGATCTCATGGACAGGACACTTTAGGGAAAAGGAGATTGTTACACTTAACAACTAGTTTTTACATGTCATTCCTAGAATGCTGACCTTAATATGATACATTTACAGTGTACTAGTATTCTGGACGCATACTAAGAATAAAAAAGAAAACAAGGAACATGTAATATTTTGTTTGGTTTAAAAAAATTATGTTTTGTCATAAAAACTTTTAGGTTTATAGGTCAATGTTTTAGTGTGTGGTATGGGCGTAAATACAATACAACTTTAAATGCAATTTGGGTTTCTACAGAAATCCTGTATCAAGCTACCATCCCTTAAAACTTCTAAACACATGTGAAGCACATATTCTGAACCATGTTTACTTTGAAATGCTCTTATTTGACAAGCTACCAGTCAGATAGCAGTTTCAGAGCTTGTGGTTCTAGAAGTTAACATTGTTTAACCATGCACAGGTTAGTGGACTTGTTTTGTGCTTAGAGTTTAGAAAAAAAGTAATAGATTCTATTTACAGTACAATTATTGAAATCTTTAACAAATTGCTATTTGAATAATGCACAAATCAACAAGACAAGTGTGTTAAGTGCAACTCTGTAATGCTTTACTGTAAAGAGAATTCTATATGATTTGTATAAACAAGTGGTGTTTTTTTTCACCTCCTTCACTTATCGGTTTCAGCTATCTTATGCACTATGTCAGTCATTTCAGTTTGTGTATCTTCTGTCGGCTAGATGAGACCCATGATATTGCCATATACAAGCATCTATACAGGAAATGTATAAGGGCAACTAATGTGTCCAAAACCACACTCTCTTTCTAACGTGTAAACATGCACACTTGTAGTCTTCCTTATACACCTGCCTTCAACTGGTCAGACATGTGTAAATCTAGGGGCTTTCACACCCACCCAGCATTCTCTGAACAAGCACCAATATTCTCATTCTGTAATTTGAGTTTAGAATGTTTAGAACGAGAATGAACCAGCTAAATTAAATCAATTTGTGTTTGCATTTCTTTTAGAGTTACATCTTTACAGAATCTGTGTTTTCTATGTAATGATAACTCTCATTATAAAATCACCAACCTGGATTATTTTTTAATATCCTAAGTGTTTATATGGTCTCATCTGTGTTTGAGGGCTATTAACTGTTAATGTCCATTGTTTTCTTCCTCTGTTTTTTTTTTTTTGGTTATCGTCTTATATATATTTTCGTTGTTGTTGTTTTTGCTAAGATGTTACATATCTGTTTTTTTTTCTCTGACAAATTCTGTATGTTGAAAAAAATATTAATATACAATTATAGCGCCTTTACATTTTTCGAAGTTATTAAATTTGAATTAAAGAGCTGCTTATGCTGTGTTCCTCCTTTGTGTGTGTGTGTGTAGGTGTGTGTGTGTGAGTGACAGAGAGAGAGATATTAAGCAATCAGAATCAGAAAGAGCGTTATTCACAAGTGTGCTAGGAGCTTCCAGTACAGAAAGTACCAACACATGCATGTAATTTAAGCTAATACAAACAACAATAATAAAGAGAATAGACAATAAATTATAAATAACAACATAGTAATAAAATATAAAGAAAAATAATATGCCAATAGACAGATGTATTAATGTGCATATGTGCAGATGAAAGTTGTTTACAGATGTGCAGTCGTAAGGTGTCTTGTTCAGGTGGGATATGGCCTGGGGGGAAATCTGTTATTGTGTCTGGCTGTAAAGAATAATTTGTTTTTAGGCATAGTATTAAGCAATGTATGTCTGATGTCTACTACATAAAGCACTGAATGAATCTGTTCAAGCAAGAAAATCAAACTGATAATCCATTTCAAGTTCAATAAACAAACTTAATTACAAGAATATACAAAAATCACTTTACGGCAATTAAGTTTGAATTAACCTCATTTGACTAGAAAAGCTTAAGAAACTCTTCAACATATCTTGCAAGTTGGTGGGATTCAGAGTGAAACTGTAAAAAAAATCCAATTACCAAAATTGGAAAAGGGCAAGGAATAGTTCACCCAAAAATGAAAGTTATGTCATCCTCACCCTCAAGTAGTTCCAAACCTGTATGAATTTCTGCTCTGGCCTGGCGCTAGAGGGTGCATAGCCCTGTGCCTCTCATATGTGGTAAGTATAAAATAATTAGCATTAAAATCCCCAAAATGCGCAATATTGATGTATTTTCCTGTAAATAATAAAAGGTTTGAAATTAGTTGTATGCTTCATTTCAAACACATCTAAGATCGATGTTTTCAACCAATCAGTGTGTCGATCAGTTACTTCGTCCAATCATTGTTGAGCTCACTAACCGTGATGACTGACACATGAGACAGGATCTTTATTTAGTTTTGTTTTAAAACAAGACGTTTTCTAAAGATGGATATCCGAAACTGGCTAAAAAGACCACCATCTAAAGTTGCCGATGCATCGGCAGCTTCTCGACGCCATGCTTGGAGTCAGACCCATTACTATCAAAAAGCACTACACTCGCTTGCAGCCGCCGTAAAGTATGGCGGCAAATCTATGCCATTATTAAGCGAGCGCACCACTGATGCTGGCGATATATGTCATTCCTGCGCTCGATCTTCTCTCACCTGCTCATGCCAACACTTTTATTTTTGTCAGTTGTGTGGCGGGCAGAGCCGGCCCAAGGCATAAGCGAACTAACTTAGGTCCCGTGGCCACCAGGGGGCCCCCAAGAGTACATGAAATTACATAATTTTTATTTTTTTCATTTTTATTTTTTTCATTTATATATGTATAATATTTCGGTTGATATATTGGAAATGAAATCCATTATTCAATTAAAAAAAACAACGCAATATTATTTTAACTGGCTGCTGCAGGATGCATGCAGTATGACAGCCATACGATGCCTGTTAACTGAAGTTAACTTAAATTCATTGAACAAGCATACTTGTACTGAACTGCAGCAAAACAAATAATAACGTCACAAAAAAGGACTTATCTTTCTGGTGCAGAGAAAAGAAAATGGAAGACATCAGAGGAAGAGAAAAAACAGCAAGATAAAGGTAAGTTCAAAAAAATGAGTAAAAACTAAATGAGGCTAAATTAAATAAAGTCAAGTCAAGTCACTTTTACTGGTCCTTTTTCAAAAAATTAGCATATTGTGATAAAGTTCATTATTTTCTGTAATGTACTGGTAAACATTAGACTTTCATATAT
>JAUMHE010000047.1:426222-436777 GCA_032359235.1 Enteromius mattozi
CTCTGAGAACCTGACACATTGAACTTGTGGAGACTCCAGGAAGGTTCAGTTCTGGAAAATAATGTCGCTGGAGACTTCATGGTTCCTGATGGTTTCCCACCCAATTCTTGACATTAATTCTTAGTTCTTTTGCAGTTAACATGTCTTTTCTTCTCCACCTGGTTTTTATTTTACTGTGCTGACCCAATGAGCATTTTACTGCCCAGTGGTCATTTCACTTTGCTAATTCTATTATTGCATTAGTTTTGCATCCTTCTAATGGGCATTTAATAATTTTTTACTTTTATTCTAAGTTTAATCTCTTTCTAAGCTAATTTTATCTGGAAAAAGAAAACTTGCCTAATAATTTGGCACACTGTATATAAGAAGTTTTTTACTTTAAGCCTTCCCGGACAATTATATATGATTAAATATAAAATCAATAGTAGTTATTAAGATTGATGTGGTTTAGGACTGGTAAATGTTCTTGTAAAAACATATGACCAGAGTTTTAACTTGCATAATAATTTAGAACACGGTGCATACATCAGGTCAAAAAGACGCTGTGAAGGCAAATGTGTTTTATGTTTAAGTATGATGATGTGAAGAATCAGTGGTTTAAAATATTTTTTCAACAATACCACAGCAGTATAATCAGAACCTTTTGTTGTGCGCTCATCATTTTACCAATGACTGCAGTGTCTCCCACAGACTTGCACATTATTTATGGAGGGAGGTGCTGTTGTTGTGGTAGAGATAAGGTTTCTCTGGTAACGCTGTATACAAAGCAGTGCTCCGATTGCAAATAATTATTTATCAGACATTACATGCAAGATGAAATGAAAATGACATCCAAAATTTCCTTAAGACAGTCAGTTACCTTCAGAAATACAGTGATATAAACATTTTGAAACATGCAATGCTCATTTATTCAACTAAGTCAAAGCCTTGTGAAAAATCTATTTTGTGGCAACCAATCAAAACAGACTTGGTCAACTGACCAATCAGAGCAGAGTTGGCTTATGGAAGGGAGGGGTTTACAGACCCCCTACTTAAGATCCAAATTGATTCAAACGAACCATATGGAAGTCATTGCAAAATGATCTAATATTAAATGCATATTCTGAGAAAAATACAATGCTTTCTAACCTTAGATGCATTTAAAGTAATTGTAGGGGACTCTTTAAAAAACTTTAAAATACCATATTACCTGCTCTTTAAAAAGCCCAACTTTACAGCAGAAAAAAATATGTTTACAGCATGGTACAAAAAGTGATTTTGATCTACAGCTAATTTTGCCCTTCATGGCAACTGAATATTTTTTATAACTCATCCGTTTAAATTATATTATCCCAATAATACCACATATCACTTACTATTTTACTGTGCACTGTATAATATTTTACCACTGTAACTGTAAGTTTTACTGGATCCATAAAGGATTGTCAGTTTTAAAGGTAATGAGCTGTGTTCAAACCTGAGGCACAAGAAAAGCTAAAGTGTTGGGGTTGAAGACAGAGAAAGCAAAAAAATAAATATGTATATATATTTAAAATCTAAAATTCGAGGCATGGTGTCACGACTGATTAATTTCCATGTTCAGTAACCTCATGTTGAAATTTCGCTCGTCGCTTAATCGAATTAATCTGCTATTACAAATACGCTAGCAACACAACGAAACATTCATATTTTTCTAACCTTTCCCACTGTAACACCAACTCTGTTTCAGGTGCCGCCATCCAGCACGTCTGTTTGAGTGTAAATTCCACACTTCCTAGATGACGTAATCGTTCGTGGGCGGTGAAACATGGCTGCGTTCGAAATCGCATAGCCTACTCAATGCTGTTTACTATGGAGGACCCAATCTGTAGAAATATAAATAAATATATAAATAAATACATGAATAAATAAATACATGTAACAGGAAAATTGATAAATAAATATTTTTTTTAATAAAACAAATATAATACATTTTTAATTCAGTTTAATCCTAAATTTGTTTTTATTACCTCTCCGTTAAAGATCCGCTGATTCCGTTAATCCACTCCTCGTTTTCCGGCCGTTCCTATCATTCAAAATCTATCTGTCCGCTCTCTGAAGAAGACAGTTCTTTCCGAAGATCGTAGATGCATTGCAATCCACATTACAGTCAGTGGTTGATCTGCTGAATTAGCATTTTGTTTTTGTGTTTCTGTCGGTAATGATTTGCTCTCGGTCTTCTTCGTTCTTAAAATGTTTAATCAAACTGTTATACCCGATCAGTTCTAATATAAATGACACCAAATTTGCTGTTGCTGGCATTCTTTGTGTAAAAGCAAAAGCAAAACAAAACCAAAAACCAAAAGCAAAGGCTCTTTGCAAACACGAATTTAAAGCTCCAGCAAGTCAGCAGGCAGATCGTCATATAGACTATTTAGCAGTTTTTTTCCACACTTAAATTCTTGCTATTAAATATATTTCCCATTATAATAACTTGTCTTAGTTACTAGTAATCTAACACATTTATAATATTTTATTAAAACCATATTAGCTTTATAATAGTTACAAAAGGTAATGTTCTAAATTAGCTGTTTAGCAGGCTATATAATGCATTTATGTTGTATAATATTAAATTAAATGTCTAATACTTATACTTTCATCGAAGTTGAACGCAGAAGCAGACTCAAAGAGTGAGGGAGAGCCCACTCTATAAAAAACTTATAATCTTCTATAATAAAGTGAAATTCTTAGAGTACTGTCTTCTCTTTTGACTGTACACTATACAATCAAACGTTTTTGAACAGTAAGCTTTATTTTATGTTTATTGTTTGTTTGTTTTTAAGAAGTCTCTCCTGCTCACCAAGCCTACATTTATTTCAAGTACAGCAAAAACAGTAACATTCTAAAATAGTTTTACTTATTTCATTATATTTAATATTCTATTTGAAAATCTTTTAAAATCTTTTAAAATCTTTTATTCCTGTGACATGTCATCATTACTCTAGTCACATAATCATTCAGAAATCATTCTAATATTCTTAGTTGCTGCTCAAAAACATTTATTGTTAGTATGTTGAAAAGAGCTGAGTAATATTTTCAGGTTTCTTTGATGAATATAAAGTTTAGAAGAACATGATTTATTTGAAATAGAAATCTTTTATAACATTATGAATTTTTCATTCATTATAAAGTCTTTATCATAACTTTTAATCAATTTAAAACTTCCTTCTGAAATATGAATTTCTATTGTTTATTTCCAATATATATATTGGACTCCAAGCTTTTAAATGGTTATAGTGTATAAATGTTGATCCTTGGATTTTTTGCTATTCATGAAAAGATACTAAAAAATTACAAAAAAAACTGTTTTAAATAATAATAATAATAAATGTTTCTTGAGAAGAATCTTAGAATGATTGGTGAGCAAAACAGGCTTTTTTAAAAAAAACATTAAAAATCTTAAAACCTTTGAAGTAGTTTGGTATATAATAAAGTGTATATTTGTAACAACTGGAAAATTTGTATTAACAAGCACCCACCCCCTTAGTGCACTTTTTTTGGGTTTGGGCCACTGCCCCTCAAAATGTCTGTGCATTGTCCTGTGCAATTGAGTACATTTTCATTCAGTTAAACATGTCTGTTTGTTAATACTCTCTCCATATCTCTATCACAATTTTATTACAAAAATTAGATCATCATCATCATCTCTCACTAGTGCCATGCTTTCAGCATATATCAATACAGTAAAAAACCCAACCCAAAACAATAGGATAAGCCAGTGTTCGTGTTGCAGCATTTGATAATTCATGCTGTTACTGTACGAATAACATTCCTAGAACAGAGTACAAATACACCAGTTATTGCTAAAACACACCAGAGCCTTAACAATCGCTGTTAAACAGATTTCATAAAAACAATTAATCAACAAAAGCAAAAAGATAAAGCAAAGCATGAGTAAGCAAACTAAAAGTATGTGCTGAACTGACACATCAGCTCAAGGCACTAAGGCTGTAAGCATATTGGCAACTAAACAACATTCTTACAGAAACATTGGTAAGATCACTGAAAACAAATGAAGTGCTTAATTATTAATGAATGAATGAACAAACAAATTAATAAATAAATAAATACTTTCCCTGTCATATTTTCAAGTCCATCACAGTGCAAAATCCGGTGAGAGTGGGGTACTGTTAAGTGCAGATTACAAATAAACCATCATTTTACAATTTGTGATTGGCTTTGTGAAGTCTTGTTCAGAAAACACAAGAATGATGTTCTGATGCACTGTCCAAAAGCTGCAAAGAGAGTTTTTCAGCTGGCCCCTTCAAAAAAATATATGAATGACAAAATAAGCAAAGAACTGTGTCCACTTGCAAATAAATAAATAAATGAAGCAGCAAAAAATTAATACTAAAAAGAACAAATAACCAACATGAACTATTTTATCAAGACAAAAAAAAATATTCTTATTTTTGCACAGAAATATTCAGGTATTCATAGAAACCCCAGGTTTACTCTTACAGTACCTTTAAATTGTTTTATCAAGATTTTTTTTCTGTAATGTCAAACTGAGAAAAAGAAAGACAAAACTAAAAACACGGATCTGGGATTGGCTATGGCCCCCACTTTGTAGTTCAGTTGAGCTGACGGCAGGGCTCAAAAGTCCATTTAGTGGCTCCACCGAACACATCGATATTACTTTCCGACCATGACAGCACATTTCCTGCTTGCGCTCTGTTGTTGCAGGTTGCTAGGTTGTAAATTTCTCCAGCTGTTAATTTTCTATCCCATATATTAAAATTTGCCAGTTCACCTACAAAGGCTTGGGTTGCATCAAAACCACCACCAAGTGTGTCCTGCAAGAACAAAAAAAAAAAAACATCCATACTCAATATCAGGTTACTGGAAAGTTGGCAAACCAGTTAAGCTATAAATTTACTTTTGCCTGTGACTAAGGTCTGACATCTGACATCTTCAACATAAAGACTTCACCAACCTAATTGTTATACTTGTGAGGCTTACCTGCTCCTGACCTAAAACCAGGACACCGCTGGGTTTTATTGGATGGTATGGTGCCAGATTCTCTCCAGTTCCACGCAGAACACCATCCTGAAATGCCTCCCATACTCCATCACGAGTCGTCCATGTGATGCAGATGTGATGCCATTTACCATCGTTGATGACAAAAGGTAATTTTGCAACCTATAAAGTTATACCGTGGATTATTTTATTTTTTTTCTCTGTTTACAAGTGCCATTTTATGAATGTACAGACATCATCATTTACTACTAAGCAAACTCAGAGTTACACATTGGGAAATATCTACTGCTGCCACTTACAATCATTATAAACCCTAATTGCATTCTTATTTTTTACACTTTACCTTGTCATTTATAAGAATCTCCATTGGATTGTTCCCCCATTCTATGAGAACAAGCTCATTAGCTTGTCCAGGAACAGCATAGGAGAAGGGGGTTCCCACCCCGGGTGATGCATTGGACTTTATCCACAAGCAGAAAGAGAAGGCATACATTTCTGGTAGACTTTTCTTCACTTTGGCATACATGTAATTTGTTCTTAAGGGAAATGTTATCTGAAACTTGTCAAGTGGCCTGCTACCTTTTGAACCTGCAGAGTAAAAAAATATGTACTGTTAGAGTTTATAACACTCTCTTTATCCCTCTAAAGTCTAAATGTCTCTCTATATAAAGTCTCTACATCTAATAAACCCAAATGCTTCAATTGCTTGTATCTACTGCTCTGATGCTTAACTGACTGTAATTATTATTATTGGACTATTCATTGCACTAGTATGAATTACTTTTATGCCACACCCCCTTCTCTATAAATTAACTTTTTTTTTCTCTGGGAGCAAACCACCTAAATAAAGTTAAACCAGCCAAACACGTTTTAATGCAGGAAGAAATTGTCCAATATTTCTGTTTTATACTTATTTTGTATGAGCATAGGCTATATGCATAGTATATTATCTGTATTTTGTGAAACTCTCGCATGCTTCGTTGGTTAAACGGGCTGGGTTTTTAGCAGCAAACTTTACGCAGCTATGCAGGCAAAACATACTTGCTTTGAGAAGGACGTGGGCTCTATACTATACTATCATTATTAGGTTACATCGCATTTGTGTTTTATGGGCCCAATATGCTAAGTAATGCAGCTCCCCCTCCCAAACCATCCTCTGCGACATTACACCGCCTAAACATTGGTGTTTTACTGAAACTACCTTCCAGCTATGCTTCTCAAACGCATCATTACTAGTCGTTCATATTTATTATTTACATCACATATAAGTAAAATTTCTCATTAAATGCAATCTCTGACCTTTCTCTAGGTCGTTAATTCTTTGATGTAAGGAGGTGAGCGTTGACTCCACTCGATTGCGCTGATCGGTGTCATTCTTCTGCCCGGGTTTGCTCTCCTCCAGAGTATTGACTCTGGACAGCACCTGCTTCTCCATATCATCGATCTTATTTTGAAGCAGATCTTTAAGGCTGCTCGCCTGGACAGAGCCGTTGTTCCTGCTGTACTGCTACGGGAAAACAGGACAGGGGCATTCAAACAAATACTTTAAATCGCACGCAAGGTAAATTAATAAGAGACTATAAGCCAATTTCAGGATTAGCACAGCCTGCTGTGAACCAGTGACACATTGACTAAATCTGTCAAAGACCTCCAAACAAGTCGTTCGATCCCATTAAGATGCATATAAAACAGATGTGTAATTGTAAGCAATTCTATCATGTTTTATGGATTTGCGTCTGAAGCATATGCTACTACTTATAGGAATAGACTATGGAGTCACACGTCCTAAACCTAAATGTCAAAATTATTAGCTCATAAATACCTCCAGGTTTTCCAATCTCTGTTTAAGTGTGGCTAAAGTCTGCCCGAGTTGGGCTAGAGTATCTGTCGGACCGCGGGACACGTCTCCCATTGTGTTTTTGCCCGGTTCTTTTCTCCGACCTCCAACCACAGGTTCCAGCACACCCTGACTCTCACAGCGGCTCAACTTTGAAGTTAGTTCCCTGATCGTCTCCTTCTGGTTCATGATAGTTTCCTTCTGTTGTAAGACTGTCTCCCTTAACTGCATTACTGTGGTCTTCAGATCCTCCGCTGGTCCGGTGTTCTGCATAGTGGCTGCGCACAGGTCCATATCCTTGGGCACAGACGTGCAGATAAACTGTGTCTGTCCGAAATCTTGCGAAGATCCCTTCAGATATGTAAGAGAGAGCAGAAAAAGTGTCCATGACATTCTCTCCATTGTGTGTCGCCTTCTCTCCCAATGGTCTCAATGTGTGAGTAACGTGTTGTTTCACCACCAAAGAGCTGTCCGCTGATCTATGCAGCGCGTATGGGTTTATATAGAGCAGCAGAGGCACAGCGTAGATCCGCTGCAGCTCGTTCGTGCTCTCTAATCAAGTCAAGTGTATTTTTTAAGGTGGAACTGAGAGATAACTCAGACGTTTTGTCTTTACAATGGTAATTACAATGTAAAGCACAACTAACTATTCAGATTTTGAAAGTAGTTTTAGTTTTAGGTTAATGGATGAAAGAATTTATTTATTCATATCATGTGTTCGTGTCCAGTAGTCTACAGAGGATTAGTTCTATATTTAGATGATCTGAAGTGTATTTTATTTAAGAAATATCCTAAAAATGTTTTAAAGTTTCTCTTGCCATCTCAGATTAAAAAAGCACAGTGCCTAATTCATTTTTTAATCATCCATGCCATGCCTGGATGTGCAAGTTTACAGTTACTTGTGTTCCATTTGTTTTTGTAATTCCATTAAATAGCTGTATTTTGCAACCTTGATATTAAACATCTTAAAGATATTGCGGTAGCACATAGTTCATCTGGTTCCACCTTAAGACTGGACCCTGTTAGATTCCACTGGATTGTTGGTCCAGTGCCTGAGTGGTGGCCCTGCGGAGTAAGGGTTGGGTTTTTAGCTACTACCCGCGGATCTGATCTCTATCCCATTCAGCATGCAAGCATGGACAGAAATTCTTCCATGACCAAGGATTAATACTTGCATCTCCAGTCATGACAAAAATCCGCTTTCCTAACCCTTGTCGTTTTCATATTTTTGTTACTCAGCCAGTATTTGTGGGTCTGGTGGACCAGCTGCAAGTTTTAATTCAACACAATTTAAACAGTTAAAATACTCAACATATGTTTGTTTTTTCACAACTACAAGCAATATAAACAGCACATATGGTTGATATTTGCCCTTTACCTTTGTTAGATCACCTTTATGAATTCAAGTGCTACAACCTTGTGCGGGAAAGGCAGGGGCAGAAACATGAAACTCACACTTACACTCACACTCTTACAGACTCTTTCTCACAAACAAACACACATACACACACATTTACACACATATACACATAACTAGCAGCCCCAGACAGTAGGAGGACAGAGTAAAGGTACAGGACCTAAAATTTCCACTCTTTTGGTAGTTGGGTCCAGTGGACTCGAACACCCTGCTGGTGTTATAAGTGTGTATGGGGGGTTGTACATTGTGTGTACAAATATGTTCTTCACAGTAAATGAGCCATGGCCAATGAGTTTGAAAAAATAATTAACAGTATAATTTTTCTTTTGACAAAAAGTGTGAACGGTCCCACAGACCAAAACACCATACAAGGGTTAATGTGTCCTCATACCAATAGAGCACTTTCAGGCTTTTAGTGTAGGCTACTCAAGTGTTTAATCTTGGCACGTAAAATCCCATTGGACATAATGCATCATGAGATGACCATGGAGTTTTAAATCACCCTCCTTCTTCCCTCTGTGTTCTTTAAATAACAATCCAAAACAAAAATTTAGTAAACATTCAAGGAAGGGGCAAATTATGTTTACATATAGTTTAAATCTTGACTGATACCAAAGAAACATGGGCTCATAATTTATTTTACAGGTATATATTACATAGCATCCTGGAACTGGAGCGCATCATATTAAATTAATATAAAATGTGCAGGTGACGCTAATTAACATCTTGTAAATGCATAAATGCAATGATCTTATGAAAGGTTGTTATAATCAGTGTTTAAGTAAATAACTTGTTGGGCGAATGTAACCTAATGTTTGAGTGCTCTCAGCTAAGTGCAATCAAGAACAGCTTACTGTGATTTTTCTGAAATATCCATTACATTCTTTTGTACATCATAATGCTTAAACAATACATTTTATACAATTAATTTATTTTTTAATACTTAATTAGCCTATAGAATAAGCCTACCAGTGACTCTCAAAAGTATTTAAAATGTCATAATATAGATCTGCTGTAATGGCTAACAAGTTATATCAGCATGAAGTTACTATAAACATAAACTGTTGTTCTCCTATTTGATCTCCTAATTTGATTTAATTTTTCATCAGAAATGGTGCAGTGAGCAGTAGCCAGGCATGCAGTAGCATTAAGGGAAAATTGACTCTTAAGGTCTTGATCATTTGTTTAATCATTGATTGCACACCTTCCAATCAGCACAGTTCCATGCTTAAGGCATAAAGGATAAGTAAATACCTACACTGTTCAATAATAATGCATACAGACCACATGGCCAAAAGTAGAAAAAAAAAGTTCTCTCAGAAAACAAATATGAAAATCTTACAATCTGAGCAGTAGTTTTATTGCAGAGACAGCCAATAATTCCATGACCATTAGGTTGCAAAAACTTCTGTTCTTCTACATCCTAAATATATGCATATTAAAACTTTCCCCTGAGGAAGAGTTTGTATTTGTTCTGTAGGCTCTGATTTGAGCTTGAATAGTGGGGGTCAAACAGCATGTGTGCTGGAGCAAAAGAGGCAGGGAGTATAGGGAAAGTATTACTGTTCCAATGGCTTGTTTTTTCAAGCACTGATAGAATTTAGCTGTGGGTCAGATAGCATCGGTCACAGTGGACTTAGAGAGAAAGGACTCAACTCTGATTTCTCTGTAATAATCATTATGTGTGCTGCTTTGCTGAATAATGTAACAGTCTATGAAAAATAGAATACTTTTTTTCTAATGGCTAAAACATACTACATTCATTCTGCCTGTAGTACTTTCACCTCTTTCTCCTGATATCTGCAGCACTGGAGACCATTAAAAATTGTATTGAGAAAACTTTATTGTAATTTATTATTGCAAAATTATTGTAGTTGTTGCAATTTAAAATCTGACTAGTTCAGTTAACCTCATAGTTTTTGAAAATGAATCTTCCGTTTTAAGGGTTACTCCACCGCAAAAGGAAAATTTTGTCATTAATCACTTATTAATCCCATGTTTTTCCAAACCCGTAAAAGCTTATTTCATCTTCGGAGCACAATTTAAGATATTTTAAATGAAAACCGGGAGGCTTGTGACTGTCTCATTGACAGCCAATCAATTATGACTGTCAAGGTGCAGAAAAGTATGAAAGACGTCGTCTGAATGCTCCATCTGCCATCAGTGGTTCAACCGTAATATTATGAAGCTACGAAAAAGCTTTTTGTACTGAAAGAATACTAAAATTGTGACGAGTGAAAAACGGAGGAAACAGTTTTGCAGATGCAACAATCAATATTTATTGATAGAGTCAATCAATCTCA
>JAUMHE010000047.1:489533-500366 GCA_032359235.1 Enteromius mattozi
GATATCTTAACTCAAAAATTCTGTGCAGTCGGTTGCCTTGAAAATTTGAGTTGAACTAACTTTTTCTTTTTACAGTGTATATACAACATGTTATTTACACTGAACAAAATTATAAATTTTTCATAAGCTGAACTCAAAGATCTAAGACTTTTTCTATGTACACAAAATGTGCCTTAGGCTGACCACAATTGATAGTTTTCACGTGACATCACACCCTTAAAGGAACGCCCCCATGACGGGCAAAACAAAGCTTTGCTCCACTGACCACCAGCCATTTCTACACAGTTTGCATTAAGTCTTATTGTAGTGAAATGCAGACATTAAAAGTTGAAATTCAGTAAGCACTTTATTGATAATGTATATTCTGTACAGGCCAGCAGATAAAGCCAGAATATAAATACAACCTGCAAAGTTTTACATTAAGTGTCGTTAGAAAACCGTTATAAGGAAAACGCTGAACCATTAATCAGATTGCGTTCATATTTCAGCCTCATCTGCTTTCCTATGTAAACTATGGGGTTAATACAGTGATTACTGATTTTAATATTTAAATATTAATCTTTTAAATATATTACGGCACTCTAAGTGTTTCTACAATGTTTTGTCGTGCTGTTTAATGATTGAAATATTGCTGCAGGATGCTAATATAGATTGCACATAGCCAAACTTAAATTTTATTCACATAAGTTTTTTTTTTTTTTGAGAGGTGGTCTAAATATTTGCGACTGTGAAACAGATGGAAAATTGACAGGCTTTTGCTGCATTTCTATGGATGTTTTGCCCTCCAGGTCTTTGGACTGGTCACATGACTGAAAACTATCTGTAAAAGGCCACTCTAAAATGTGCAGTTTTATCACACAGCACAATGCCACAGATGTCACAAATTTAAGGGAGCATGCAATTGGCATGCTGACTGCAGGAATGTTCACCAGAGCTGTTGCTCCTGAATTGAATGTTAATTTCTCTACCATAAGCCGTGATGGTCATGAATGAATGGCACTACAGTGGGCCTCAGGACCTCGTCACAGTATCTCTGTGCATTCAAAATGGCATCAATAAAATGCACCTGTTTTCGTTGTCCATAACATACGCCTGCATCCCAGGTCTAAAACAGTGGCATATGATCATTTCATCATGGTCAGGCAGGGCGTCCAAGATGTGAAGATCACCAGAGCCATGTGTGGAGCAAGTACAACATTGCAAAGCTGCAGCACACCAACAGCACCTTGATGACATCAGTGAGCAGTGGTATATGTATAAACAGGTATTGACCGATTCAGCAAAAGTGGTGCTTGGCCCAAAACCAAAAAGGCTTCAAGACTGATTTGATAAGAACGAGGGAATCGCAAAATTACTTGAAGAAAAGTGCCAAGCCTACACTGACTGGCAGAACAATTCAAAGATCTGCAGCAAAGGGTACAAAAAGAACTTCGCTGTATACAAGACAGCTGGTGGGATCAAAAACAGACGAGGTACAGAACTATACTGAATCCAATAAAATCAAGGAATTCTACAGCTCACTGAAAATTCTATATGGGCCTTTAGGGCCAGGCATTAACTCACCTCTCTCTGCTGATGGAACCACTATGCTGAAAAATAAAACAAGCATCACTGAAAAATGGAGAGAGCACTTCTCTGCTCTTCTTAACAGACCTTCCGCCTTCGATCAAGTGACACTGGACTCAATTTAGCAAAGACCAGTTATATGGGACCTAGACCTTCCTCCCTCCCTGAAGGAAGTCATCATGGCCATTAACCTCCTTTCA
This sequence comes from Enteromius mattozi, assembly GCA_032359235.1. Taxonomy (NCBI): domain Eukaryota; kingdom Metazoa; phylum Chordata; class Actinopteri; order Cypriniformes; family Cyprinidae; genus Enteromius; species Enteromius mattozi. The sequence continues at coordinate 491,300 of JAUMHE010000047.1, forward strand.
ATTGCTGGAAAGATTCTGTCTCAAATGATCCTCAATTGTTTGAGACCCTCAATCTCAGAAGAAGTGCTTCCAGAAGCTCAGTGTGAGTTCAGACCTGGCTGGAGTACTGTTAACATGGTCTTCTCATTGAGACAGATCCAAGAAAAATGTTTAGAGCAAAATATGGGTCTGTACATGGCCTTTATTGACCTAACCAAGGCCTTTGACACCGTGAACAGAGAGGGACTTTGGGTCATCCTCAGTAAGTTTGGTTGCCCAAGAAAATTCATAAATCTTATCCGTTAATTTCACAATGGCATGCAGGGTATTGTACAATCCAACGGCGGAACCTCATATCCCTTCTTGGTCACAAATGGTGTGAAACAGGGCTGTGTCCTCCAGTTCTTTTCAACTTGTTCTTCTCATTTGTCATAAATCATGCTCTTCAAAACTTCTCTCAAGGCATACCTGTCCATTAGACTTAATGGCTTGCTATTCGATCTTCAGAGACTGGATGGCAAAACCAAGACACTTAGGAAATTGATTCACAATGCCCTGTTTGAGAATGATTGTATTCTCATGGCACACACAGAAGCTGACTTACAGACCATTGTTGAAAGATTTGTGGAAGCTGCTCAAATGTTTGGTCTCACCAGCAAGATTGAGGTCATGCACCAACCAGCACCATGTACCAGAATCGCACCCGGCAATTTGTCAATTGAGAGGACAAAACTGAAGGTAGTGGAGCAGTTTAAGTACCTACGAAGCACCATCTCATCTGACGGCTCTCTCGACAAAGAGATAGCAATGCGTATCAGCAAAGCCAGTCAGTTCCTTGGTCGCCTTCGAAGCCGTGTGTTGAGCCATCACAACATCAAATTGGCAAAAAAAATTAAAGTCTACAGAGCTGTGATACTTATACTTTACATTTTAATAAACGATCCCAAAAAATAAGCATTTAAGGACCCAAATAATTGTAGATGTTAGGGTATTTCACGTTGGGCCATTCAGTTGGATAATTTCACAAACAAAAGGAAGATAAGGAAAAGGGGCACTGACATAGACCAATAAAATGTAGTTTTTCAGTATATATCCTCCTCTCAGGTTCACATAGTGTAGTGAAATAATCCTTTGACATGGTTAAAAACAATGAAAGTTTCCGCCGATTATGTTTCCCTCTTGTGGGTGTACTTCTCAGAGTAATGACACATTGTGCTCTACTTTTGTGACCTTAAACACTCATTTTTTTGAGTTGACAGCTTCACATAGCAGATTTTATACATTATTTTTTGTTGTAAGTCAGAAATGACAAGGAGGCAAGATTGTTCCAATATCAACCCATACAGCCCACCCACCCTTCCCCCGGCGTTTTGCATGGTTTTTAGATTATGACACGTGTCACTCTAAAGACACATGCACGAAAACACACTGTTTCTGCTTCCACACAAAATATGCATTTTCAAATTGATATGATAAATGATTATTTGGGTGCTTTGAGCTGACATTTCACAGACACATTCTGGGGACATCTGAGACTTTTATATTTATATACTTTTATATTACATCTTGTAAAAGGGGGCATATAACAGTCACCATTTTGTTCTCACATCCAATACAGTTGGCACATTTGGTATCTTTATGAATTCTACATTATGATATAGGCTGTGTATACAATTATGAATAAAATATGTATCTGTGGAATAAAATATGTAATATACATCCACACTTTCCTAAACAGGATGTGTCAAAGTGAATTCTTCCAAAAGATCACATCCTTTCCTAATCTGTCCTGTTTTTAAGAGTAGCTCAAGCGCAGGAAGTATATCAGATATATGAAAAATATCTGTATACTGTCCTTATCTAGTTTAGTTAGTTTCTTTAATTATAATGGACTCATTTTGTTTTTTTATATGATGCAAGGCAACATTGCCCTCGCATCCAGTGTAGACAGGGTGTAATGTAAAATTATCCATGAACAGCACAACTTATTGAGATCCTCGCCTACATTTTAGTCTTTGTAATATCTAGTTTAAAAATAGCAGTGAGCTTAAAAAAAAAAAACTGTCAGTTTCACAGAACAATTTCAGAATTTATGTGACCATATTTTTGCACCTTGTCTCTATCGACTAAGTCACGTAAGGCTAGTGCTTTCTTCTCTTAAAAATTCTTCTAAATTTCACATGAACAATCATTCATTCGTTATGAATGTTTTTCTTCCTTTTTTTTCCAGGAAGGAATTCAGCAGTCACACTGTTTAGCTTAATAGTGACTAACAGCGTGATGGATTTCACAAATAAATAACATCAGTCTTGGTCTGAACATGTAAAAAAAATGGTTGAGAAACCATTTTGTCTGTGTGTGAGGGTAAATGAAAGTTTGGCGATTAGGTATAGAGAAAACTCAGTGCTAGGAGGTTAAGCCTGCTTTGAGTAATCACAAGTACGTATCAAAAAATCAGTACGTATAAATGAATTTGGGTGAAATTGAGGCAGAAATTGAAAGGAGTGTCTATGTGTGTTTTTTTCCCTAAGGTTCTGTATGCAGAAGAGTGCAAAGTTGGTGCCAGGAGTGACCTTGGACCTAATTGAGAAGTAGGTGTTTTTTATTTTTATTTCCTCCCCTTTCTCTCCTTTATTTGGTTGTCTGCTTATCTTTTCATCTCTCTTGTTTGTTTCTATTTTCTTTTTATATTGTTTATTCTCTAGAAATAGCAGAGAAACCTGGAAAAAGCCATGTAAAATCTTTAAAAGTCATAGCTCTTTATGAAAGCAGTTTCTATTTTTTTATAAAATTATCCAGTAATCATCAAGAATGTCTGGAAAAAGTATTGGAAGTCTTGTAATTATTGGAGTTGTTATTAAGCATTTTTGTTTTCCATTGTAAGTATTTCTGTTGCTATCTTTCGAACTCCCAGTTATATGGCCAAGTTGTAATAAAACAATCTGATTTATGATTGTTTTTATCCTAAACTGTTTGGAGTTTCATGCCTTAGACCAGCCCACTATAGTTCACAATTGACTATATTAAAATAATGTTATTAAAACATCAATATTCAGGTCTGCAATAATGCACTGTTCTTTGCATCCTTGTAATTCATTGTATTTTTCTAGAGCTTTCTTTTTTCATTCTTGCATTTTCAGTGCCACCTTTGCGCTTTCTGTTATCCATTGTTGTTGTTTAGAATTTTATTTTTTTTTAAAATTTTTAATCACTAAAGAAAGTTAAGTGGTTCTAAACAGAACATTTTCAGTGACCTAAAGTTGGCCTTTGCAACCTTTAAGTTCATCTTTGCACTTTGTCCTGTGTAAGAGCTGTGGGGCCCCTCAGGCATGATTGGGTTGAATGGAGGAAAAGAGGCAGTTCTTTGAGCTTTGCGCAGAAAAAAACATTTTATGAGATCATGCCAGCTCTAACCCCTCTTTGTCCTCTATCTACGATCTGCAACTTTAAATAAGTTTACAATCTCTTACAAAAATACAGAGAACACCAACTTTCTCATCTTTATCATAACTGCTTGGTGATATCTTAGTCATTTTACCTCTACATTTTTCCCAGGGGTCTTTGCAGTCAGGAAGCACTTAGTTGTGAATAATAGAGAATAAGAGTGAAACTCATCATAGTGACACCATCACAATGATGCTGCTTTGGGGTTTCAAATGCTCTTTGCTGTTTTTAATGGATGTAATTGAACATGACACCTGAGGCAGTCCCTTTGCTTATGATAACTGTAAATGATTAAGTTAAAAACAGCAAAATCATCATATTTCTTTAATGGCCTAAACAGTTTTCTGAGGACAGAGAACTTCTGTAAAGAAGTACTGGTACATTTTTGGAATGAACATCAACAGTTTTAAAACACTTTGTAATCATTGAGTCTGACCAGTAGCAAGTGGCAGGTTGATGATATGCAAAGCACTTTCAGTTGACAGAAATCCCTCTCTTTTTTATTGTATTTATTTATTTATTTTTTGACTGGTTTAGTTGCTTATTAAATGTTTGCTAGAGCTATTTAGAGGGTTAGTTCTCCCAGAAATTCTGTCACAATTTAATTACCCTCATGTTGTTTCAAACCCAAAAGAATTCATTTATTTTCAGAAAAACACAAAAGATGATTTTTTGTTAACACTTTATTTTAGTTACATTAGTATGCATATTACTAGAATATTAGCCATTTATTTGTGCTAATTAAGCATATATTAATGCCTTATTCTACATGACCTTATTCTACATTCTTAATCTTACCCAATGCCTACATTTAACAACTATCTTTATTAACTTATTATAGGCAGAAAATTAAGAATTTATTGAGAGAAAAGTTGTAGCTAGTTAACAAGTGTTATCCGTTTTAAAGTGTTACAGATTTTGATTTATTTTTATTTTTTACAGTGTTTTACAATTTAACAAAATTGTTAAAACACCTGACAGATCTAATAATAATGCATCCTTTTTGGCCTCCAAAGGATGATTTAATTTCATAATGGCTGTGAAACATGCTGATGGTTGCTCTGAGGTCAACAAATATCAGATGAAGTGAATCGTACTGTTTTTATCCACATTTAACTTTTTTTGTCCAACTTTTGCTGCAATTACAGCAACACATCTCTCTGGCATAGTGTTAGTATATTTCCAGAGTACTTCAACACTAATGCGATCCCATGCCTACTGCAACTCAAGCCAAAGGCTTTCCTTTGAATGTACAATAGATATGTTTAGTTTATTTTCCAACTCATTCTAAATTTGCTCAGTTGGGTTGAGATCCTGACTTTGAGGGGGTCAGTCCATCATTTTCATGTTCCGGCAGATTCCTTATGTCAGTAGTCTGTTTAGCAATAGTTAGTTTTATTTTAGCCTTACATTCCTAGATAAACTTTGATCAACAAATGCACAGAGACCGTAAAATACTTCTCAGCTGTACATTCTTCTACAGCTTGTACATTCAAGAACCAATGAGGTTTGTCCCAGTCACATCTGTTGTCACAAAGCATAAAAAAATTGTGTGGATGGAACATCTTCCCTAAACTTGTGGTTAAAAAGTAGTTCGAGGGAGGGGGCTCCGACCGTGTGGCTCAATTGAGAAAGGGGAAAACATTTACAGAGATGGTAAAACAACCACTGATTGGATTTTTATCAGTATGGGATGGTTCTGTACAGGCTGATAACATACATTTCAGTTAAGACAACTTATACAAGTGGTTGAACCTCCAAATGACCCATTAAGAGTGTATGTCTTGTAACCCAGGTAGAAAACTGAGGGCAAAAATAGAAAAGTAGTCCACAGATGCCATGTTTACCATGTTTACATCACCCATCTGACATTTTTCAAATCTCAAACAGGCTGATTTCAAATGTATTTAAAAGTCGGTGCCGTGGTTAGTTCATCAGCATACAGCGCAACTGCACTCACAGCGACCTGAGTTTAATTCCTGCCTTGAGGTCCTTTGCCGATACCCTTTCTTCACCCGATGCTTTCATGTCAGCTGTGCACTGAAATGTACTATATTTAAAAAAAAATTAAAAACGTAAAAGGTATGCTATCTTCTATGCATTGTAAAGGCATGCATTAGTTTTGTGATGAAAAGCCTGAAATCGTGTTCTCTGATGAATCACATTTGCACATCTGCATAGTAAAGTTTGGAGCTTTGCAATTAGTTATTACAGTAAATGCAGCATATTTGACTTGGCACATGGCACAATATGTCTTGAGACACCAAGTATTATTATATGCAAGCACACATGAAATCTCAAAAGGAAACTGTTGTATAATATTAATTAGGGAGAATATTAATGATTTATGATTTTTAACTTAATATTATGCATTCTGTCATGTGCTATGGGCACTGAAGTCAGGTAGCTGATGAAAAATTACCAAGCTGTCACATAAAACCACTCTTAAAAATGTGTGTGCATGATTGGAACTAAAATGAATGTCTCAGAGGTCAACATTGTCGAAGTGAAACCCAGTGTGTGCGCTGTGTTGAGTGGTACATGTATCATACTGTTGAAAAGAACCGTGTCAAGCCAAGAAAGTTATAGCCTACCTAGATTCACACTGACACTAAATAATACCTTCAGCTAGCGAGAACTTACTCCATAAATTGTGCTCCATAAAACATACAGCTCCTGAAGACCAGGTGCGTTACTCATGATTGGAAACAAATGAAGGAAGTAAGTTCGCTGAATGGATAGAATAAAATTTGCCAGTGTGGGGCTGTCGTTAAGACGTGTGTGTGTGGTGATAGATGGCATCTGGGAGCAGCAGTGTGTTAGTCAGTGGCACGTTAAAGGCGATGACATTTGCTCGAGGCTTCTGCCCAGCATGAGCTGCCTGACTCACCCACTCATCACGAGGACGGAGCCCACTGCTGCCAGTCAGGCTACACAGCACTGATGCCTGTGACTCTCACTATCAGGTGTCAGAAATTTGTAGTAATAGACTTGTGGTCACATATAAGCAAAATGCATCTAATTTTTGTACAAAACCTGCCTAAAGCTGCTTTCTTAGCTAGTATTCTGTCTGTCGTGGGACCATATAAGTGACTGATATATGAACAACTCAGGAACAACTCATAGAAATAGCACTCCACATGGGAAAATAGGCGCTATTACAGTAGAGTGTGACCTTAGCAAAGATAACCGTGTGATACACTAATAATCATTAAAATACATAACACACACATGGAATAAACAAAATTATCATGTATGAAATACTATTGAACTTATTTGTATTATGTACCATCGTTGTTGTTTTTGTTATTGCTAGTTTGTTTGTTGTGTGTGTGGGGTTTTTTTTTCAGTTCAATCAGGAATTCTCTTGTGTGGCAAAGGCACACACTACCTTAGACATTGTCAAAAGTGAGGCATATTGTAAGGCAACATACTTAAGTTTTGAAACAGCGTCTGTGTCAGAAGTGAAATTTTTGATATCTTAAAATGCTACCTGCAATACAAACAAAGCTTGTAATGTTTTTGCTGTTTCTGAGGCAATTTATTTGAGTATTAGCTCTCTCTGAGAGGTTCAGCATCCTGCTGACATGACAACTCAATGTCTGCATTAATACATTAAGATCTATTTCCCTTCATTGTGTGTTTGTACAAGATAGTTCCATGACTTTCAGCTTTTTTCTAGCAGTCCCTGTCAGTAGCGATTTTTTTAAAATAGTGATTCCTTAATTATTTAATGTACACTATGTATAAACAAATCTGTCATTGAAAAAATTGTATGATTGTCACTCTTTAAATGATTATATTTCAATTAAGATTAGAAGCATAATTGCATGATAAGATTTAGAAGTAAAAAAAAAAAAAAAGCGTTATGCGCAATGTACCTGTCTAGATAACTTTTTTTTTCCTAAAATGAATATACATCTAATTGAATATAGTTTGGGTTTTGTTGTGAGGTGTAATCATATAGTAAAGTCAAATCAAGTCACCTTTATTTATAGATTCTTCTTATTCTTGGACAAATTGATTTACAAGATGAGAAGTCAGAACTAGTTTACTTTTAGGGAATTAAAAGTTCTACAGAACTGTGAAGACCATGGTCAAAATAATAATTGTTGCACTGTTAGTACAGTACATAATGTATTGTGGAATGTAATGGGGATTTTATGGCATAATCCAATTATGATATGATCATTGAACAGCAAGCCGTTGTGAGATGTTTATGGTTTTGCTTAATCTGTCAAGGAGCGCTGATAGTTTGGATGGAAACTGTTAAAAATTAAGGTGAAATATCTCCAGCATCATTCATTTTCTAGGCCAGTGACTTTCACTTGGTGGCTTCTAATCAATTAATGTTTTATGTCTTATCTGATACGTCAAAGTAGGTCATGAATATGACTTCACAAAATAACTAATTAGCTGAATCAGGCGTTTTAGATGAATCATCCAAAATATGAATTTCCTTAAAATATTTTTTGGGATTATTCTATAGGATTATAAGGTATTATCATTCTCTTTGAATGCTTCCAATCTATACATGTCCATTTGTATTACATCATATTTATACTGTCGATACATTACATCTGTGAAACAGAAATACAGCATGTGGTCGTACCGTTTCCTGCCGTGGTTAGTTGTTCTTCTCTATGGTCTGTTACCTCATCTCAGCTGCTGAGATGAAAACCAGGATTACCTTTACCCCTTAAGGTGAGAATTGAAATCGTTGAGCGATGATTTTTGTTCTCCCAGAATATCCGTTTTCTTATTGTCACAGACTGAGAGTAGAAAATTGTTTTTTGATTCATTGTTCTTCTCTTGCCTCTCACTTTCTTTCTGTCTCTTTCTCTTTCTCCCTCTCTCTCTTTACTGTATATATGTTTGTAGAAAACTTTTTATTAACATATTTTTTACACTTTACAGTCGGGTTCTATATGTCTTAATTTAGTAGTTTAATGTTAATACAAGTTAAATGGTAGCATACATTTTTTGATATGTAAATTCACTGTAAGCTAACATACATTTTTTTATGAATTAACTGTGACCAAGATTATTATATGCTGTAAAAATTGCTCTTTGTTACTCCATGATACCTTATACATTGTCTAATATCGATCCATATAATCTTGTTGTAAAATGTTACCACTTCCTTTATAGCTTTTAAATTATATTATATTTAAAGCTGAGGAGTCTTTTTATCTTCAGCATGTTTACCTGTAAGCTATTAGGGCTGTGTTTTGATCTTGTCCATTTTCAGCTATTTGCAGAACAATCAAAAATAAATTTCTTTTGCTTTCGTAGTGTAAATACTTACATGGTTAGCATTTTTTGAGAATGGGAAATGTTTCTCCCTCACGTATTTATGATTTCATGTTAATACCAGGTATAAAACAGGGATTTTGTGGTCTATGGGTACAGCATATGTATATTTAACAGATGTGTGTCTACAAAGAATGCAGAATCTGTCTAAATTTTAAAAGGGAATTATGTTGCCAGTGTTCTGTTTTTTTTGTAGCTCTTTTTTTCCCTTCCCCTCTCTCTCGCACTCTCTCTCTCTCTCTCTCTCTCTCTCTCTCTCTCTCTCACTCACACACTCACTCACTCACACACACACACACACAAACACACACACAATCACACACAAAAAATA
>JAUMHE010000047.1:528441-539478 GCA_032359235.1 Enteromius mattozi
GTGTGGTCACTCCTCATATATGATGTGTGTGTGATGTTGGTGTGTGTGTGTTTGTGGTCACTCCTCATATATGATGTTGGTGTGTGTGTGTGTGGTCACTCCTCGTGTGTGTGTGTGTGTGTGTGTGTTTGTGGTCACTCCTCATATATGATGTTGGTGTGTGTGTGTGTGTGGTCACTCCTCGTGTGTGTGTGTGTGTGTGTTTGTGGTCACTCCTCATATATGATGTGTGTGTGTGTGTGTGGTCACTCCTCGTGTGTGTGTGTGTGTGTGTGTTTGTGGTCACTCCTCATATATGATGTGTGTGTGGTCACTCCTCGTGTGTGTGTGTGTGTGTGTGTGTGTGTTTGTGGTCACTCCTCATATATGATGTGTGTGTGGTCACTCCTCATATATGATGTGTGTGTGTGTGTGTGTGATGTTGGTGTGTGTGTGTGTGTGTGGTCACTCCTCATATATGATGTTGGTGTGTGTGTGTGTTTGTGGTCACTCCTCATATGTGATGTTGGTGGTCGAGGGTCGAGGGATGCTGTAGTCTTTCTCTGGACTGATCTCCTGAACACAAAACGCATGTTAATCACAGGGTTAATCTCAGGACAGTGACATCATCAGCTGTTTAGGATCTGATTGGACGATGAGAACTCACCCTCATGAAGACTCCAGACACGGTCACACCTGCACCTGAAACACAAACACGCGCCCTTCACTCAGCATATGTTGTTCAGGTCACTATTTTCAGAGAATGTCTTTAGTGGGAGTGTTTGTAAGCCTCGGCGGGTGAAGAACATATGAAGAGCTCTTTTCCAAAATGCAATAAATCCATTTTAATAGGTTTCAGGAAAATGACATTTTTTACCCAGACCCATACATTGTTTTCAATTTGTCCTGTTAAAATGGTCTGTTGGCTCAGTCTGAACATGTTAAATAATGATTGTTGATGAAAACAACAATATTGCTGATTACAATTTCAAAGGTTTTTTGTTTTTTTTTTCAAAACACTAAAAATACATCATTTTTTTTAATGTTGGTTTATGTCTTTACGCTAAACAAAAACAAAAAAACAAGAGAATATGCAACATACAACATATGACATCAGGGACACATACTATAAATTAATAGAAATCAAATAAATGCATGAAATAAATAACAGCCAAATAAAATACTTATCCGGGTGACTGCTGATAAATATATCTTTAAATTACCACTTAATGAAATAAAATAATAATAATATAATAATAATACACTTTTTTTGTTATTATTATAGGTGCGTCTATGAGGAGATGGCGAGAATTTCTTTGAGAAGATTAAAGCTGGTCCGAGGCTCGGCCTCACACAATATTCAGCAAACTTACTTAAACTAGAATGCAGTGGAGACAATATCATAACATGTGTCATGTTAGATCTGCTGATCCTGCATCCAGAAATAACATCATATAAGAAACTAAGGTGAAGCACATTGCATGTAGGATTTAAAGTAAAGGTGTTAACACTAACAGTTTGCAGGCAGAGGTTCCTGCCAGTTCCTGTGCTCTTATTGTAAGTCAAATGAGGCTGATTACTGGGACTTTTGTTTTCTCACCCTTTTGTTTGTAACAGCTCTTGGAGCCTTTTGCTCTAGTATTTGATTGGCTATGCTGATTGGATCAGGACTGGTGTAATGGGGGAAGTTTGCTATACTTGAAGAGAGAGAGACAGAGACAGAGACAGAGAGAGACAGAGAGAGAGAGAGAGAGAGAGAGAGAGAGAGAGAGCTTCTCTTCCTGACAGAAACCCTGACCCTAGCCTGTGTTGATATCCCACAGTAGGATTTTCTTTTTTTGTTGTTGTTTTTTTTTTTTGTCCAGTCGGCATTTTCTACCCCCAGGTGTGGGTCTCACTGGTTTATCCAGGCCATCAAAAGTGTTATTAGAGTTTAAAGCACTTTTGAAGACTGAGCACAAACAAACGCTTCAAAGTGTCGCTGTGTCTGATTGCATCGGAACGAGTTCTGATTGGTCGAGAGGACGTTTAGGCTAAAAACAGGTTCGGCGCTTTAGTGGTTTAGAAAAAAAACTGCATCTTGATGTACAGAAGGTAATATAGCGGTTTGGCATGAAACATTAATGGAGCAGTTAATAGGTTCAATACAAAAATGGCATGATAAACTCTTTTGTTTTTTAAAGTTAGCATAATCTTATGCATAAATTTAAATTTATGCATAATCTTTCATAACTAAATCGCCAGTAGGTGTCAGCATCTTCAGTGACTCATCATAATTAATGAGTCATTGAAGCCTTTAAACGATTCGTTCAGACGACTGATTCATTCAAGAATCATTGACTCAAATGAATCAAAATTTAAAAACATGAATCATTCATTAACTAAACCCCACTGCTCTGTGTGTTATATATGCGACAGTTCTGCTGGGATCTTTGTTTGGAACTACTTTCATTAAACAAATGGAGCAAAAACAGTCAACAATATATCCTTTAAATAAATTCAAATACTGAATTAAATGTATATTAACTACTCAATTTATTTGTATATAATGTCAAATTAGCAATGATTGTTTTCAGGGTGCTTCCTGGTCGTGTCATATTACTTAACTATAGGATATTATAAATATTTAAATAAACATACATTTTTATTTTTCTTCTGTGTGCAGTTTTGTTCCTTTGTTTTGATTTCTCCTTGAGATTCTGTGTGACAAGCCTCACTGGCGTTACCTTGTTCTTACTTGTTATCTTATTAATCACCATTACATGCACTGAATGTAGTAAAATCATTCTCTCCAAAAGTTTGGTGCAGTTAAATGTTTTAATCAGATTAGTTGTCCAGTTGGGCAGGTAAAATGCTCTTCTTTCACTTGCCCTTCAAAAAATCTGCTTGTTTCAGACAATGTCGAGTTCTGTATATAACATTTAACCTGCCAGAGTGACTAGAGACTGTGTTACCCGCCACGGCTAAAATACACCCGCATTTGGTGGGTTGGTGGGTGTTCATGTCAAGGCCTGATTGTGACATAATCTTACAAACAGCAAAGGGGTTTGCAGAATATGACCTATTTGGGTTTGCCTGGTTTAGTCTGTCAGCGGTTGCTGTATCTGTTACTTGTGTTGAACTGGTTCTTGAGTAAAACTTTAGTCTGCTCTCATCTCTCTCTCTCTGTTAAACATTATGGTTGCACCAGTGTTTATAATATTTAGTTTACGTTGGCTTTTTTTCTGTCTATTTTTATCTGTTCTTCAAAACATTTACCCTTTGGCCAAAAGTTCACTTTGGCTCTCATTTTATTGGAGAAAGTTTCTAGCTGTCCAAGATTTTGATATCTTTAAAACAATTGAGAAGTTCATAATATGACTTCTCAGAACCAAGAGTAAATCTAACTATCGTCAGTGATACGAAATATTATATTTCCCCATAACAGAATCCAGGGGAAGCATATGTGTGAAAGGAGAGGATGAATTTCCAGTCATCACCTTTACTGATCAACCAGAAAGATATGTAGAGAACCAATCTAATGCCATACCTCTGAGGTGGTAAGTGGCGCTAGTGGTTACTGATTGTGTAAAACACGCCAGAACGCGCACATCAAGTCCTCTGTCTAATACAGATAAAAGTCTATCTAATAATCAGATAAAACAGTTAAACAAAGGTATTAAAATTTGTACAAAAAAAGTCTTATAATGATTGCTTTAATTTTATTAGTAATTGGTTTAAGATGCAGCCGCATGGTTGCTGAGTGGCACTAGGAGGAAGGAAAGCATTTCTCCAGTCCTAGCATCTCCTCACTGGTTACCGGTGCAGTACAGAATCTATTTGAAGATTTTAAAGCATTAAACGGTGTAGCTTCATCCTGCCTGGCCGAGCTTATCTGTCATCAACAATCTTCTAGCAAACAACTCTTGCATGTTCCCTGTTCTCGTTGAAAGCGGAAAGGAGCTTGTGCTTTCTCCATAGCTGTCCTGAGACTATCAGGACATCAGATCTGCAACTTCCACAACTGAAGACGCACTTGTATTCCCAGGCTTTTGGTTTAATTGTATTGTTTATTCTGCTTTGAGTATTGACGTTTTTCTTAATTTATTAGGCCTCGTTTACACTGCAGGTCTTGATGCCCAATTCTGATTTGTTTGCTGATTTTGTATAACTGTATTTGTTGCCCTATCATGTGTTTACACTGGGCATACGATCTGAAACATTGCGCATGCGTTGTTGTCAATTACCGCCTCCACAGGTGCTGCTTCTTGAGAATAATAGCGAATAATATCACTTGTTCATTGCAAGTGCCAGAAGCAATCCTCTCAGAAAATGTGCAAATAAAGAAACTTTAAAATGTTTAAGTACTGTTTGGATTGGAATCACCGGCCGAGAGCTTAATAAACTAACTTTTGTGAAAACCTCAAAAAAAAAATCCACCTTTTTTGCCTGTAACTCAAAACAGCCCGTCTGCATTTACACTTTTTTACCAGCACTTATGACCTCATTAAGCCGCGGAGAAGTACAAAATTGTCACCCTTTTAATGACGTACAGAACGCAATGCCTAGGAAAATCCATTCTGCCTGTTTACAGAACAGTCGCATTAACACAAATCTGATTTATATCTGATTTATTTCCACATATGAACGAGGCCTGAAACCGATCTCAAAATATCCGAATGCATGCGTTTTTTTCCTGTTTACATGGTCATGCAACAGATCCAATCTGTGTCACATATGAGCAAAAAATCGGAATTGGCTCACATTTAACTGACATTGTAAACGAGGCCTTAGTGGTTTCTTTTATTTTATTTCCCTATTTTATAATGCTTTTAAGTTTATTTGTTTTTTAGGGGGTTGTTTGGGGGGTTTATACTTTGGTGTACACTAGTTGTTTAAATGCGCTATATAAACTGACTTTGATCTTATATGTGACCCTGGAGCATAAAAAGTACAGGGATATTTGTAGAAACAGCCAACAATACATTGTAAAGGTCATGTTCCATGAAGATATTTTGTACATTTCTTACAGTAATGATACACAGCTGATTTTTACACACATTTAGGGGGGTTGACGGGATGTAGTAATATTATCAATCATTATTGAGTGTATGACCCAACACTAGCAGGTCCCTGTGATTGCTGGGTTACCTCTCCTGGCGTCAGTGTCTGTCTGGAAGCCGTGGTTGTTGGCGCCTGTCTTGGGGCCCAGTGGAGTCAGCGGTGGTGTCCTGGGGCTCCTCCAGCCGGTGAGGTCCAGCGGTGGATCTCTGGCAGAAGCAGAGTGCTCGCACATCAATAGGACCTGAGGGAAGCCATGTCCCAGCAGCAGCACCCAGCCGTTAGCGGTCAGTGCCACACAGATGATGGACTCGTCCCAGAGTGGGCCGTGGCTCCCGAGTGTGAGGAGCGTGACCCAGATGATCCAGATGGCGGCGCTCAGCAGCAGCGTCAGCACCAGCAGCGCCGCACGCAGTTTGCTCCGCCGCCGCAGACGGCCGCTGGAGCTGTAGCTGTAGCTGAAGCAGGAGCGCCGGAGGAAGAGCAGTGCCGTCGCTAGCGCCATGGCTAGCAGCATCATCACGTAGATCTGCAGCATGACGAACTCGGACCATGAGAACTGGCAGATCCTCTCGTCACGCAGCAGCACCACCACCAGCCACTCGGCCGCTACGATCACCTGCACTAATGGTAGCGCCGCGGCCACACCCACCTCCCTCCAGCCACGCGCTAGTGCCACGCCCAGCAGTGCTAGCCCATGTGCCAGCAGAGTGCTGAACGCCAAGCTGAAGAGCACGCTGAATGCAAACACCCGCGCCGGGCACGTCTGTGGAGACAGGGCCACAAGGAAGCAGTAAGGAAGGGAGAATATTCCAGCTGTCGCTAGCAGGAAGAGCATTAGCGCCGCAGCCGACGGGCCAGACGCACACGCTAACCCCAGCAGAGCTAGCATCATCACCGCACAGCTGACCAACCCTGCGCCAGACACGGCTTGCACCGCAATACCCCAGCCATCGCACAGCGGCCAGAACTCAGGCGGCAGAGCCGAGCCACATCCCGCCGGACGTGAGCCGTTCCACCTTTGACCCCCGACCAGGAGCTCCATACAGACTCTCTAGAGATGTCCTCTTCTCTCGAGCTCACAGAGATCTACAGCAAAGACAGAGAACTGACAGTTACTCCTGCTCAAATATCTGTATCTTCACCACTGAACCAGAGAAAGTCACCAGAATGAAAGTCAAGTCAGCTTCGTTTCTATAGCGTTTTACTCAATACAGAGAGCGTCCAAGCAGCTTCACAGCAAAAACAACTGAGGAAGTGTGGCCTGAGCATTTGAGTTAAGGTTGAGTATACCTCTGTGTCATTGTGCAGTACACAAGTAAACCACTAGTCTGCAGTGTTCACGGCATGTTTCTGGTGTAACCAGCATTGCAAACGCTGAAGAAGCAGCGGCTCATCTGAGAAACAACAGCCATGACAGCATAAGTGAGCGGCGAGACAAATCTCAGACAAAAAAAACTGCTGTCGCATTCTATTTATGAAGCACGAATTCCATGAATTTCCAATGATTTTCAACGGTCACTTTATCACATCCAGTGTAACTCACCTATCAAGAAGAACCAAACAACCTCGGTGTCCGATCACAGGCCTTCCACTCTTTGAGTTCTCTCCAGTGCTGGAAAGCACTCTTGCTTTTTATTTTTCTGTCGCTCTGCTCGGCTGTTCACTGAACACCGTCTCCTCCGCGTCACGAATAGACACATTACTGCTGATCGGCTACAAGTTTGTTTTGCTAAAGGGCCCGAATCTTTTTCTAAGGCATTTTTGAAAAATCGTATACCCTGCCTTTAAATATCAAAGAACATATAATTTATATAAAACTACAAAAAAAGATGACAAAGGAACAGGAGAAGATGGCATTCTTTTAATCTCCACGAGGACTTAGCAGTAGCTCTGGCATTCCCCCAAACCTAAAATGGATGCTAATCGTAAGTTATAGTAATCCTGACAGAAATACTATAGTTAAGTAAGTAATGTATAGTGCACTTGTTCTTTGCTTTGTTTAATTTTAAATAAGAAGAAGTAACTTTTAACTATATTAAAGGAGGGGTTTTGAGAGACTGAATGTTAGAACTGCTTCGAATGAATCGTTTGAGAATCGAGAGATGGCCATCAGGCTACGGCACAGCTGCGGTGTAAGATCGACACAGAAGTATACTTCAGCCTTTAGTTGTAATAACCTGACATTTGAATTAGTTTTACATTTTGTCCCTAGGTGGTTACCAAGGTTTCCCGAGGTCGTAAATCAGTATGTAAGGTACAATAAACTGTGTGGGTTTTTTTGTGTCTGAAACTCTGTGATTGAGAATGACAAGCACAAAGAAAAGTAATTTGGATCATAAACAATAGTACAGGAAATAGTAACTATTGCAAATGCAAAACACACTACAAAAACACATTAAAAATAAAACAAATATGAGAAGATATGATAAATAACACTGTATTTAACAAATATGTTGAATATTTTCTAACTGTAGTACTATAATTACAATTGTCAAATTGTATGTTCATGCTTTTAGAAATATATATTTTTAATCCCTAATCAGGCTTATTATTTTACATTTTAGGTTCATTTTGACCACAAGGAATGAATTTTCTGGAAATGCGACTGTGCAAGTATAATTAGTTATTTTATTAGTCTATGATTCTGACGGCGGAAGTTTCAGAATTGTTTTTATAATATGTGCAGAATAATCCCATAACTGTATCATGTCTTGTTATACAGTGCACACAAACAGTATGACTTTGTTTTAGTGTGTATAGGTAGTAAGTGACTACACTGAAAACTATAACAGCGTCTCTTTTGATAATTGATGATAATTGATGATAATAGCGCTCTGCTCTCGTCCAAGTTCTTCATGTCTAAAGTAGCAGTGAGTGACCATATAATCCATAACTCACAAAAAACTCAAAAAAATCACAACCAATTCCAGCTGGCTGTCTCAAGTACACCTGCTTGCAGCCTGCAGATCAGGGCGGGACTGAACCTGGGGCGGGGCTGCACGTGTCGCTCCGCCCCTTATTTGCTCTGATTGGCTCGGTTGTCTTTCATAGGTATATATGATAGAAAAGGCTCGGAGTTGGTGTAAAACAGTAGTGCATGGATTTATGAGTGAATCACAAGAGCTGTTAAAGCTGTGCACTATGTCCAGTACTCTCCGGTGCGTAATGATCTCTAAACAGTAAATGATGTATAAAAGTTTAAGGTGTAGAGAATGTAAATGTATATGTGTGAACTTGATGAAATAAACACATTATTAACAACTGCACTGAAATAAGTGCGTGATGCGAAAGTTGAGTTCATTACTATAGCAACAGATTCAGAGGAAGTTCTTCCACAATTATAACAGAATTATCCTACCACAGAATTATCTGATATAAATAAAATGTTCTTGATTTCTTTCATTTAAAATAAAGAGCATCATGTTTTCTTAAAACAAAGGTGAGGGAAAAGTCTATGCTTTGCAATGTAGTGAAGAAAAAGTTTCATAAAAGTTACATTAACAAATCACAGTAACCTACTGCGGTGCCATTCATCAACTGACTAATAATTCTATGCAACCAATTGTCTTGCCATGCTATACAAATAAAAACAATACTGATGCATCCTTTTCATTTCTCATCTCATACTGATGATATTAAATGATCAAATCTTCAAAAAAGTATTTAATTCATAATTCCTCTGAAAACACTCAGAATAATCAACCAATGTAGGGTTTTGTTCATGTGTTAGACTAAATACCAGCTTAATTTAGCAAAACAGTCATTTCAGGGACATGGTGAGTTACAGGATAATGTAGATAATGCACAGAGTTTTTAGCTTTTTAAACAACATAATCCGTCCGTATGTATGCCTATGATAGACGATCGAACCAATCAGAGTAGGAATGGGGCGGGGCGACACAGCCCCACCCCAGGTTCAGTCCCGCCCCAATCTGCAGACAGGTCCTTCTCGAGTAATAATAACAACAGGGGTTTCTTCAGAATGATTTCTATAAGATCTTTGTACACTAGGCTGAACAGATGTTTTCTGGTGACAGTCCGGGTTTTTGTGTCCTGTTCCAGAAAATACACTGTACAAGCCTGACCCAGACAGCCGAGAATATGCTGCTTGTTGAAGTGTGGAAACCGTGATGTAGAATCAGGATTCACAGAAAGTTTGAACAGCAGCATTTATTAAAATAGAAATTTTTTGTAACATTATAAATGTCTTTTCAGTCATTTTAATCAGTTTAATACTTCTGGTTAATTAGTAAGTGTAGGTATGATGTGTAAAAACCATTAAATTCATTCTCATTGTAAAGTATTTCATCACTTTAACTTGTAAAACTATCCTTTATTTTCCTAATCTTTCCTGTCACTTGTATTTCTGATCTTTTCCTCAGTATTACATGTGTGTAGATGTTGATCTGACCGCTGAAGGGCTGATGGAGACGGATGTGTTGCTCTTCCTCTGCAGGACAAAAGCCCAGCTGTGACGTTGTTATCAGTGATTTTATCTTCTGCTTTAACAAATGTCTTTCCTGCTACAGATCGTCTTCACCCTTCCACATATTTCACATCAATTCCTCTTTGAGCTTGACTTGTGGCAGCAGCTACAGTAGTTTAGAAATGTTTTCTGACCCGAATGAAGCAAGCAGCTAATGAATCACAGATCTTTACATGATGAAAGAACCTGTCATGCGATTGAACAACAGTGTAAGGAAAGCGTTTTGAACCTCAATCAGAACCCACACACACACAACACAGCAGACATGATTCACAGCCCATAGTTATGAAAATAGTTATGACTATACTGTCACCTGATTTCATTCAAGACTGATAGAATGAGATGAAAGTGTCGTACCTGCAGCCTGTCGCTTCGTCCATCACCGACCCTCACACAACATCTGTCTGTGTGTGTGTGTGTGTGTGTGGGATGGGAGGAGCGGAGGGACGTGCAGATGATGAACTGAACAGATTTGTTCGTACTCTTCCTGAATTTGCATTACGTGTGTGTGTGTGTGTGTGAACAACCCCTCTCTCTCTCTCTCTCTCTCACACACACACATCAATAATTGACATGATTCAGTATGATAATGTGTTTTTCATAATGGTATTTAATGATATTCATCACCATGTTATGATATTTTCTTTTATTCTAGTGTAATAATGTCAACAGAGTTAGTGAAAATAAAAACTTTAATTGGATTTCTACTCCGGTAATCACACCCGACACATTTAATAATATAAATGTGTTTATGGGACAGGCTCTACGAGACAGAGGAAGTGATGTCATCAGTCATCGCTGCTACAGGAAACACACCTTCTGTAATAAGGGCAGAGTCGCAGCTAGGGGCGTGTCTTAACCCTGATGACTAGCTTTCAGGATGTTGATTGACAGCTTGGGAGTGGGAGGGGATAAGTTGTCGTCTTATCGCAGCATATACAAAATATAAAATATTATATAATAATAATAATAATGACAATAACAATCATATCAATAATGACAGTATCCATGCATTGAATCAGTCCTTTACAATCATACATCATAACCTCACGACAACATTGAGCAAAAGAGGTGGGGCCACTGGACGAGGGGGTGGGGCTGAAGGAAGGAGGGCTTAGATAATGCCGTATTTGGCCAGATCGCTGAGCTCCATGTCTCCAAACGCTTCCCATGGGCACACCACAGTGATGTCTGTCACGAGACGAGACACAGGCGTTAAACACTGAACACAGAGTGTGTGTGTGTGTGTGTGTGTGTTTCACTGTGACTCACCTGTGCCGAGACCCTCCATACCAGGAATGTCATCACCAAACCTGCAGACAAGAGGGAAACTCAGTTACTGCAGCAGGTGTGTGTGTTTGCGTGTAAGTGTGTGTTTGCATGTAAGTGTGTGTGTGTGTGTGTGTGTTTGCGTGTAAGTGTGTGTGTGTGTGTGTGTGTGTGTTTGATGGTTGTGTGTGCACCTGGTATTTATCACCTTATGGGGACCAATTGTCCCCACAAAGATAGGAATACCAGTAAATTTTGAC